>LUGF01003384.1:26348-41051 GCA_001625245.1 Calycopis cecrops | reverse complement strand
CCCTTTTTGAAATCCAGAAAGTTACAAACTCGTCAACGGCTTTTGATACTGATGTATTTTGTGTAGCTTAGAACTTTTCCCTGCTAAGAAGTAGTCCAAATTTTGGAAATTTTGGAGAATGGCCATAATGCAAAACTTCAACTTCTAATAATTGTTTTTCTCCAGGAAAAAAGATCACGTCAACGCCAAGGCCATTTTAGTTACGACTTCAAAAAGTAGCTATAAAATTAATTTAATTTAAAAATTTTGAATAGCAATGGCTAATGTTGTGATATATTATTTTTTATACATTTAATGGTTGAGATGTTAATGCCTTTTTGCCTCACAAGTTCGCGTACATTTAATATTGAATAATAATAAATAGTTATTGCAATAATTTTTCCTTGTTGAATTTGAAATCTGATTTAATATAGGTATATATTTTTATTACTTTTAATATCTGAAAATAAGTTTTCTTGACACATGGGGCCCCTTTGACTGGCGGGGCCCGGGGCTGTAGACCCCCCCAGATCCGAGCTGCTCTGACGGAGAGGAGTACCTCACGCGTGGCAGCTAAAAAGTGGCCGACACGATGTCTTGGAGCTTGAAGAGCTCTTACGAACTGTCATGGCTGGGGAAACCGGTCCCCCCTTCCACCACGGGCGTGTACACTGAGCAAAGTAGAAAGGCAGGTGGTACGAGGGAAACTCTACATAAATTGTTTACCTTAGTTACGATGACGTAACGTGTCATATGATATTTAGTTTTTATTTATTACAAAAAAGTTTCATTTAGATCGAATATCTATCTTCGCGGGATCGCTAGTATGTAGGTATTTAATTTATCAGCGATAACCCGTAGCAAGCGAGCAATTCGAATATATATTTCACAGTCTGACGCTGCTTGTACGCAATACATTATTAGAATGAACTAATTAAGATTATTAATTACCTACAATGTTAAACTATTAATTAATTTATATCCATACGATATCAACTTAATATGAATACATTATCTACGAAGGGGATAAGTCATACGATGGTATGAGCCGCCCTACCCCCGAAGATGCTGCCACCTTGCCACTTGGGGATGCTTGCGTGCCTTTGTGATTCCCGAGATCCTCCACCCGTCGCTCTGAATCAGCAGACGGCGGCGTAGAATACAACTGGCGGGTCCGATTGGGACAAATAGGTGGCGTGCTCCTTTGAAGTATCGAGGCCAGGGGTCAGGATGCGAACCCTGACTCTATTGCACGGTTTCGACGGCGTAGTAGTAAATGTAGTTTTAGACATTTTTCATGTATAAAATAAATACGCCCCTTGTAATGACAAATAGAAACTAGTCATAAGTATAAAATGAAATAAATATAAATATATATAGTGGAAATCGTAAACAAGTCGTATTTACATCTTTAATTGAAAAAAATAATTTCCATCGAGAACAATGCTACTAAAATGCATTTACTAGAACTAAGTTATCAGGTAGTCAGAGGCAATAAGTAATGCATAACAAGCTAAAGAGAGCCGGCGAAGCTCGGAGCTCCTTTAGTGCCTATCTTATTTAAGCTATAAAATAATTTATTAATTGCTTACGAACCACCAAGTGAGCCATTTTAGCGTTCCGTACTTTAACAGAATAAAATAGAAGCCTTTATCACTTTATTATCCCTGTCTGTATGTCCCCTGTACGTCAACACCTATATTTTTAAAGAACTCGTGCTAAAATCAGTCTGCAATCCCTTGATGTGTAGAAAAAAATTCTGAGTAAATACAATCAAAACATACAGCCGTTTATGTGTAGACATTTTTACAATCATTATCATCATCATCAGCCTATTGCAGCCCTAGGTGGACATATTATATTATTATATACAATCATTATGTTTGTCAACAATTACGAATTACCTGATGACGAATAATCGAGACCGGACATAAATGCTAAATTTCATAAATAAATAGGAATAAGTAAGTAAGAACTACAGCTCAAAACCAAAAATTCATGACATTTTCATCATTTTTGGACAGACCATTAGAAACTCATGAAAATTTTTTCAGTATTAGATCTATCTAATACATTTAGCGAGGAAGGCTATTGAGTTTAAACCGACTGCGGTAAAAAAGAGATTCACGTAAACGAAGTAATACGCCTGCGTTACGAATTGCCTATAATAAACTAGATCAATAATACAATACTGCTTGAAAGAACAAGATTTATTTAGTTATATGCATTGTGTTAAAATTGCAATTACGAAGAAAATAAGAAAAGGAAAAATTAATATATTTCTTATTTTCTTTTGGAAAAATAATTGCAATCTGTAATGTGGTACGTATGCAGGCTTACTTGTAAATGGAAAGACAACAGTAGATATATTTTGCCATTGCCATAAATTATTTTAAAAACATAGTATGTATTCCATTACGAATTTGCGAAGTTCTTTGGCCGATAGAAATTAGACGAAACCAAAGAAAGCTGTCATGTTATGATACGTCACAAAAATTATGGAAATGAATTTATAGGCGATTATTATGATAGCAAAATTGAAATAATGCGATAAATGCATCTGGAATATCGCAATGCAAACGCAAATTATCAGTTTCCTGTTCGTCACGATTATCGCAATATCAAATGCCATCCATCTTGATATCAAATATCAAGGTAAAATTTAATTTATAATACTCATAAAATTGAAAATAAATATATTCAAAGAGTGATACAAAAAATTACTAGTTAAACAAATATATTTTAAATTCAATGTCTTTATACTTTTGAGTAATAATATACATAGAGAAGCTAGCTAAAAAAAGAAGAGATAATAAAAGATCTTGTTGCATTTCGTCCACTTTGACAGCCTTGTCAACAGTATAAAGTATAGGTACTATAAGCTAGAGCTGGAAAATGGTGATATGTGTAAAACCACTTGTAGCGAACTTTGACAGAGGTAAAATTCCGATGACCAATTTTGTTCATGTAGAGTGGGAAGTCTCAGTGAAACCCTTCGAAAATTTTTTTGGTAGTTTTTTTACAGGCTGCTATTATTATCTTTATATATGATTAATTGTCGAACTGACGTTGAAACTCAATGGGTTGGGAAGTGCAAGTGAGTGTGCAGTATATGTCGTATAAATGTCAAAACTGACTGACCTCCAGTCTTCACTAACTGTGACTAACTTTAACAGTCGAAACTGCAGCAACTAGAACGTTAAAATTGTTATGAGTTAGAATCAATTTGTATAATATTACTCATTAATTCACATAAAAATTTTGTCACATACTATGAAACCTCTAAGTGCAAATAAATAAATTTTAAATATTATTTTTCAAAAAAATTTTTTTTTTAAATCTCAACAGTTTAATAAATTTTCATGAATTTTGGTATTAATCAATTATTTTTTAAACATGACATCAAAAACTTATTTAGAATTACATTTTAAAATGTAAATGTCTTAAATTATTGTTAAATAGTTTTTTAACGCTATATTTAGTTTTCAATTTCGAGCTGTAAGTATATGCATAACCTGGCATAACTCAACATAAGGGTTGTATGTATCCAAAATACACCATTCAATGATTTGGAAATAAACCTGGTAAGGTATGAGGCAGTTTTACATATCAGTATAAATTCAGGCTTAACCAAGCTCTACTTAGTGCTTAACACAGATTAGTCTGTAAGCACTGGATGGTCGCTTATGCAGCGAGAATAATTAATTAGTCTCTATCGTCTATCGCAAGTTTAAGTGTAACGTGGCAGAATGATTGTCTCGAGAGTCTCTGAAACGGCTTTTCTTTCTGATTCGCACCTGCACTACATGGTTCATATAACGTCGACGTGAAGTCATGGCTATTCCCTCGTATTTTCTGCGAATCTTCTGCGAGTCGGTGCGAATTTTGTGAAATTCGCACTGATTGTTGAGCCAGAGCAATGAATCTGTATAAACTCCTCTCCTTTGATGAGTCATGTAAGTCGACTTGTACCTTTTTTGTTTTTTTATTTAAAATTAATCAGCAAAAATTTTTTTTGGTCCAACTCAAGTTCTTCTATTTGCTACAGTTTTGCAGGTAATATAGTGAAAAATGATACAAGTGGCAGCAAAAAAAAGTGCATATTGATATAAAACAAGTTGTACCCCTTTATGTATTGGTTCCAAAAAGAATTTCTCGTGTTTGGTTTTAGGCTTCTTACGCACAATGATATAACTAAACTTGTATCATTTAACACATATTTTTTTCTCGTTTTAGAACATCATAGTAGGTACAAGTCATAGTTTTTTTAAGAAAAATTAAAATATTCTCTAAATTTATAATATTTATCGAAAACATAGATCAATAACATGAAGTACTCGAATCGATTCTAGTCTCCTTGGTTCACAAAATAGAATTTTTTAAATCTTATTTTCGCTCTCCTGTAAAATTAAGATTTTTCACTTGTATTGCTTATCACAGGAGGCACAGATTTGGCCTTTTTTTATAGTGGATAATCTTCATAGATACCCAGCCGCCCGGGGTGGCAACTGGGTTATGCGGGACTTTTACCGGCTAAACCACCACTGTGCTTTCTGCTTGCACCGTACGACGGTAACACGGGCACGCTTTCGCACTCCTCTGCGAACCGGCCGGTGCGTGGCCGCTCCCGCAGCCCCTCCATGTGGATGGCATGGAGCTCCCCTTCAACAGCAAGGCGCGCCAGAAAACACAAAGGCGCGCCTTACTTCCAATGCCCCCATTCACAGGGTGACGCTACAACCTCGAGACCGCTACCCAGGGGCCAACCATTAAGCGGCCGCAGAGGACAGGGTGGACGGCAACGACACACCACATCTCCTCTTCTTCTGCGGCCCCACCGCCAACGCATCAGACGGTGCGCCCCGTTCGGTCGCGGGAGACAGAGCGTACTGCAACAACACACCGAGACACCTCTTCTTCCGCGACCCCTCCTGGATGCAGAGGCCAGAAAACTCCGACCCCCGCACCCCCTTGGACGTATCCAGAGCGGGCCCACGGCCAAGCCCACTCGGAGCGTCCCCCCGATTAAACGACTGCAGAGGATAGGTAGGATGACAACGACACACTGCATCTCGGTGCGTCCCCGTTCGGTCGCGGGAGACAAGGTGCACGGCAACGACACACCGAGACACTTCTTCTCCCGCGACCCCTCCTTCACGGACGCATGCAGAGCGGGCCCATGGCCGAGCCCGCTCGGAGCGTCCCCTCCTGGGATCCCTCTTGGTTAACCGTGGTGGGTCAAGCAACGGTTACTAAGCCACGACAAGGTGGAGATGGAGATCCGTCGAGAGGGAGGCACAGATTTGACCTGATGTCCTGGTGAAGTTCGCGGGGAGCTGCTGGAGGCAAGCAGCGTGTGACAGCGTCGGAGACTTATATCTAGAAAGGGACGTCCTTTGGCTGCTGAACTATTATTCCATCCATGTTATTAACAGCTAAAAATATTTCAGAAAACGAGTCAGAAGACGACGCTGATGCTACTCAAAGCGAGCTAGACGTTGAATTTGAACCAATCAAAAACGCTAAGTCTAATGAAAAAATTATAATTTCCAAAAATATAGACTGCGACAACTTCTTAGGCTACGCTTCGAAATGCAGATTTGAAGCCGCAAAACTTTACAATTCAAGTATTAAAGCGCCGCCCATGCCTCGGAAAATGAACGACTGGTGCCAGTTTGTAGACCGAATAAACTAATTTTGTAATACTTTAGTTTTGGCTAGATTGTGTGAAGAATTGTACTGAATTGTAACAAGATATGTTTCTTAGTTGTAGTTTCTTAGTTGTATAAACCTCATTATCCTGTAACCATCCTCTGCTAGAATTGTTTAATGCACTTTTAAGTCTTCCTCATTCTTTGTTCCCTAATTTTTTTTTGTGACATTCGCACGTTGTCACCTGCCTACGAAAATCATCGTGAGTGCTATAGACCCCTCATCTGGTGTTGTGACCCAAAGCTATTAATTGTCAGGGTTCCACTATCATTCCTTTAAATGACCTACACAATATCTACATGTCCAGCAACACATAATAACCCCATTAACTTCAGAAGTACTGAGTGAGTAAGTGAGGATCCTATCATCGACCTTAACACATACCTAAAATGCCTTGTCCTCCTTTTCTTTCTTCTTATTTTTTCTTTCTCTACTTATTATAAGAAAAATATAAACAGGAGCCCCATTCGGTCTAAATGGCTTCGCGTTGGCTCTCCAAGACTTATTCGGTGTACACCTTAGTCCCCTCCCCCACGACAAGCCTAATAATTTGATGGGGATACTGTTACCTGTTTATCGTCAGGAAAGACTTTCTAGGAGCCTCCAGTCCTAAACCTTAATGTATAAAGTTTAGGTAAATGTGCAATCTAAATCATAATATTATATATAATATAGATATAGTTATTATTATTGATTATAATCAATAATAATAACTATTTCTATAATATAGAACTTTGATATTTATAACATGGTAGATAATTGAGGATGTTATTAGTTCGTCATAATCATCAAATATCAGTATTTTATTAGTGCAGCATTAACGTAAAAAAAGACTATCCAGACAGCAAAATATTTTTGAACGGTAATTTTATCTAAACCTACATCGCACTTAGCAGCATTTTGTAGCGTAATATTTTATAGGCTTAATCTACGTGGTTATTCAGTTCCAGTCCCATTAATTATATTTTATAATTTTTAAGAGCTCTCAAACACCTGCAGACATGCGCGGTAGACTGGAACTCCGAATGCAAGGATTTTACCGATAACCATTTTAATCAAGAGTCTACTAATGGACAGAGTCATGTAATCACTAACATTTGTGACAACGACGCGTTCTTATCGCGTAAGTTCCTCTCTATTTTTTGACATGTAAGAGTTTTTAAACGTAATTAGGGAGCACCGTTATATTAGAAAACACGTTAAAAGAAAAAAAAAACTACGCCTCAAATAGCGCCCACAATTAATATATGAAAAATTGAGTAGATAAAAATGGCTATGCCGCGAATTCTAGGGGATATATTTTTACTGGGTGTGGGACGCCAACTTCTGCTGCACGCACACATACTCGTTGTTTCAGCCACTAATTCTGATAACTAGAGATTAGAGAGTAAAGTTTAAGATATGCATAGCCTAGTTCAAACAATTTCAACATTTAGAAAAACTGAACAAATTACTATACGTTTATTTTTACTAATATAATTATTTGAAAGAAAGAAAGAATGAATTGAATGTTTGGTTCACTATTTTGGTCATAGTGACTTACACATAAAAGATAGATATATGCTGTCGCGGACTTTTGTTTAGAACTATTTAAGATAAATAATCCTACAGTAATTATCTTTGTGTAACTCCAACGATTAGGTCAGAGCACGCCAATATAGCTCTCAGGGGGCTGATTTTTTTCCAACTTACTTGACAGTTATCGTTATATTATAACCAAATTATAAAAAATCCCTATAAATTTTTACTTATTATGTTATTCTGATATGAAAGCTGTATTACTGTAAAGTTTCATAAAAATCCGTTCAGTAGTTTTTGTGTGATCGGGCAGCTAGTATCTTATATGACTATACAAATTGCAGGATAATAAAATTTTAGCAATTACAACTGTGTAATTTTTAAAAAATAAATACCTTAAAAATTAGTTTGATTCTTAATTGTTTATAAAACATGAAATTATTTTTCTGAATTTAGTAAAACTCCTTTCACCCCATCCGTCACTGCAGAGCCTGACACCAAGCTCTGTCTGAATTTATTATTTATGTTTACCAGAATATGCAGATTCTTCACAGTGTATACTAAACTCAATGGAATCTTGGCAAGTTTGCTTCGTAGCTTTGGACGAAGTAATTGAGTACCAAAGAAGTGGTCCTTTGGATTGGACGCATTATAAGAACCATTTTATTTTGTGTTGGTAAGTTTATATTATTTTTATCGCATTATTTACTAATTCTGGAATGGATGGAATGCACATATTATTATAATGATCCATTTTCAATTTGAGCTAGTTGTTATTATGTTTATCTCAATCTTGCTACATAGCTTAGGACGACGTAATTGAGCAAATAAGTAATTCTAAGGAATAAAGACATCAGTAGATTAATGTTCTTTTTGCCGCCTGGTTTATTATTTTTATCGCAATATTGCTACAAAGCTTTTTGTGGCGTAATTAAGAACAAAAAAAAACATAATATTATAGCTGATGAAATCTAAAGAGTACCTACATTTTATAAGCTAAGAAAGGTAGGTATGTATTATCACTTCCAATGGAAACTCATAATAACATTCTTACATACTTTTCACTTATTATTGATGTAATTTTAAATTTACGCCCAATATATTTGTAAAATTAAATCAATAAATATAATATAAAAATTATAAAAAAACATATCTTATTTATCTCTTCAAGCGATACGAACAGCAGTTCTAAGGAATGGATACATAGTAAGATTCATCTTCATTTGTGGTGAAAAGTCGTTGTTTGTATCGCAATGTTTTTATTTAATTAGATGACGCAATATAAGACTTGACACAAATTTCCGAAAAATTTCAGGATACGATATTTATTGCACACTTTTAAATCTTCTTAGTTTTAATACCTTTACTGTTATAATTTAGATTTTATTAACATACCAAACATCCCAATTTCGACACTCGCTCACTTCTTCTTAACTGATCATCTAAACTATAGTGCACTTTCGATGAAAACTTAATGTTGCCTTTTTATAGTATGAGAGACGCAATAGACATCTGCATAGAGTTTATTGCTGATACGCTGCCATCTTTGCCACCTCCATTCGCCACCGGATATTGCGCTATAGCATAGCACTATCTCTTACTAAAGGCTTGTTAGATAATATTACACAAATATAGTAGGTATAATTAAAATGGTGGAAGTTTGTATGATACGTTCACTAATTTTTTTTGCTCGCTATAAAAACTTATTATAAATTTAATAAATGCTAGTATCAGGATTTTTTAATAACTATATAGGTAATTTACTAAGTCTGGTCAACATCTAGAATACTTTTTACTACGGGAAAGTCGCTCATTCCTACCGGAAATTCAGTAATTATACTTTACTCGACGGATTTGAAAATAGTTTAGTCATTATGGTCGGAATTTCGGCACACTGTAAACAAACAAATTCCTTTGATTATAATTATAGAACTACGCTACGCGAAAGAAGTCATGGTCACCAGCTATCTTCTATATTATGATCCATTAAGACGGCCAAGCCACACGTTTTAACTAGAATATAGAGTTTATAAAATTATAACTTGTTAAGACGTAAAGTTAGATCAGAAATGACGAAAGCTTGGCTTTACATAAGAAACTTTTATACAGCGCAAGTGCGTATGCCCATATGCGATTTGGCAACGTTATACCTACATAAAAATAATTCTGGTGGGTTTTGTGTATCATACTTATGTACAAACAAATTGATATTAATTGATAAGAACTATTTTGTACTATTTTTTTTATTATAAACTACCTCTGCTTACAAATCTGCAAATAATTCCAATCAATTTATTTACTCACAAAATTTAGGGAGAAATCTCGAAATCGGTAACATATTCCTTTTGTCCATTTTGTGAATTACACTAGAACACAGACTGATAATAAATTAATCTTTAAAACATATACACTAACATGACCGACAGCCCGTTTTTGCAGGTCGTTTTGGAAAATTGTAATTTTAAATTAATCTTTCTTTGTGTCTGAAGTATCAAATAAATTGCCTATTTCGAGCCAAAGGAGATCAATACTCGAAGACATTACAATAACAATTTAATGACAGTAAACTGATTTTTTTGTGGTATAAGGTGCCAAATGTGTAGTTTCGTGCCTTTTGATGTCCCCTGACCGCAACATCATTTTGTACAGTTCTTCCTTTAATTTTTCCCTTTCAATGGCCCTTCACAAACACATAACCAAGAGAAACATAACGGCACAGATATAACGTGCGCGAGAGTAACCTCCCCATTAGTGGCGAGTCAATTTTGCTTTCATGCACCATCGCACGACTTCTTAATAATTTAATTCTACGATAATATAATACGATAATTAAAATTTTGTTCCACTTTCTTTCAATTCTTAGTATATTAAATTTTAGACTACCTATATTATTATTTTAATTGTTGATTGCCACATTAAATTTAAGAATGGTAGTAATTTGATTCAAATAAAAAAAACTACAAGTTTATTTATACGAAACAAAGATATATGAATGGAATATATTATCGTATATCCCACCTCATTTGTCATGCGAACCATCGCCACTGGTGCTTCCGTGTCCGCAGCCGCTCGCGCTGTAACTTACAGCCTGCAAGCGAAACGCTTGGAATTACAATTTCAAGGGTTCTGTTTGGAAATACAACATGATATACGTACCTATATACATTTTTATTGCAGTATTTTTTTTAAAGGATAGCAACTCGTCTGCGTATATTACGCATTGGTAATCATGAAAAGGGTCCGATTGCTTATTTATAATATAAAAATATAAATTATACTAAAAATGTGATATCACTTCTTATTTTGATGCACAGATTTATATTTTACTATTTTTTATATATATTTTTTATCAAAATGTTTAGATATATCTAGAATACTAACTTAAAAGTTATAAGCATTAAGTTCTTTGTTTTGTAGCTGTTTATTCTTAAAGGTACATGTCCGACAGCCGCAGGCGGCACGCTGTCGGCGACACATGAGTCTCCATGAAATCAACGCCGCGGCTGCCGTAGTGTCGCCACGCACGGAATCGATTCCATAGAGATGCATAGAACCAGTGGTGTCGCCAGCAGCGTGCAGTTGCAGCCTGCGGTTGTCGCCCGTCTCGTACTTGTACCTTAAATTAGGCAAAATAAAACCAACAACGTGGTTGATGTTTCAGCGCTCGCACTCGTTTCCGCCGGTGCACGCTGGAAACCCTATTCGACGAGGACCAGGCAAACTGCACCATCGAAGAGGCTGTCATCTTGCAGAAATTTTCTATTGTTGTCTCCGAGGGTGCCGTTTTTCAGGTATTAATCAATGTTAAGGATTTTGAGGAAGTAAATTGCAGTGTCATTGATGCGTTATAGTCCGAGAGCTAGCGGCGTTTTCGAGAAAAAAGGTATTTTTTCACAATTTTATGCTCTATGCTCTCTAAAATAGAATGGCACTGACAGTGTATATGTACAAATAAAAATATAGAATTTTACGTTTTTTCAAAAAGATATTTACAACTCCAAACAGGCTACACAAATGCGTATGAAGAAGGTAAAAATCCGATAAAACGTAATGAAATAATAAACTTGTACTTAAAAATGAGCTACCGTCATGACTAGGCTTGAACCATGACGAGGAAAATCAATTTTCTTTTTTTAGTTCAGGTAAAAAATGGTTGACACTGTTTCACTATTAGAGCTCCAATTTGAGTGTGTTTGTACTCGGTTGCGACCACGTCCTAGCATTTTCCCAGGGGGCATGTCAATATTCCAAACATACCATATTTTTTATAGGTAACGTAAGCGGGAATGCCGTATATCTGAAGCCAGAGCGTTAGGTATTTAAATTCCACCTAGTTCATAGATGTGTTTATCTATGTAATTCTTAATATTTCAAAAAATTATAAAATGATTATAATAATAATTAATTTCCCTCGATTAGTAAGTATCTTCTTGATAGTTACTAGTTAGTTACTAGTACTCTAGTTACTAGTATGATTGTCAGGATAACATCCAGAGTGATGGGTAAGTATTAAGTAACGGAGAGAAACTGAGAGCAAAACTTATATGGCTTAACGTCCTTTTTGGGATACGGGAATGTAGCTCTGCGAACACTAAATCCGGTCCGTTATTGAGATCCAATAAAAAGTATAACAAGCAATATTAATTTCACACGGGATGCGAACCCAGAGACTCTCTGTGTATGAATCACTAGTAGCCCTTTTCAATATTATATCTGTCTACAAGAGATACAATTTCATACAAAATATGTCAAAATTATATCTCTAGGGGTCAAATGGGTCAATAGATGAAATATATAAAACTACAGTAGGTAAATGACGATGCGGACATTTTCATAAAAATATGTTATAGGACTGCGACACTAACATGATGTTTGAGAACTGCCCTGAAGGCGACCCTCGTCCCAGCAGCGACATGTTGAAACAACTGATGCAAGTTCCTGAGGAGGAACCTGTCGTTAACTCATCTGGGTCGGCCGCAACAATTTGTACATTGTTTATTTGCTTTGTAATAAATTTTGTTTGTGTTTATTTTGTTGTTGTAAATATTCATGTAGCTATTATAATGCTTTCCTATAATACTGTAAGAATAAATGATAAACTGCATCGCAGTAAAATAGGACCGGCGCGGCAGGACGAAAGAGCTGATCGCATGCTAGCACTGTAAAGTGATTTTTTTTATGGTATAGGTGGACAAACGAGCAGCCGGAGCCATTTTCATGACTACCGACGTCCACAAACATCCGCATAGAGGCTATACAGATGCGCTGCCCTCTTTTCTCCTCCGTGGGGCTCCGGCTACTTACACACTGGACGAAACACGACAGCACAGCTGTCACTACGCCGGTCTCGTTTAATCGAGAGGTACCTCCCCTTTCGTGCCGGCCCAATTCTACTGCATGCTATGCTAAAGTAGTACATCCAACAGCTCCCTGTCACAGCGCGTCACCTTCCCAGTGGTAGAACAAATTATCCTATAACGTTTTGCCGAAACTTGTCTAAATACTTACAACTCCAAGATCCAGGTCCTGGATCGTTAAATAGTAGTCCAAACTTTGCCTACGAGGATTCTCTCTACGTGTCTTTACCGACTCTGTTACCCTACACTTCGTAAAGCGGTGCCGCTGGAGACTGGCGTGTATTACTGTTCATAAGAAAGGAGTCTATTGAATTACTGCGTTTGTCGGGTGTTGGTGATCAACAGTAGGACGGAAGATTATCCCAGGACACTGCTGCACGTCCTGTGTTATACAGTTTCTCCTCCACCCATCCATAGTAAGCGTATGTATGGTGGTAGTGAGTACCACATTGCTCGGTACTTCCTGACACCGACAAGAAAATATCTGGCATTCTTCAAACAGCTGAACCAAATTTTACTAAACATAGCTAAGAACCAGCGGCGGACTTAGGGTCAATTCACACCAAAAGCGCGGCGAAGGGCAGTGAAGCGGAGCGCAATTTATGTGTCATATGAATTTCAGCTTTATTTTCATTACTATAGTACTTATTATCGCATGAGAAACTGGAACGAGACGCGCGGATTCCCGCGAAGTCGCTGGAATGCGCGAGATGTCGCTGGAATGCTCCAGACTCCAAACCTATTTGTGAGGGGTTTCTATGACTAGGTCCTCAAAAATGACATTAAGGTTACTAAAACCGTTCGTTTGAAAAACAGACGCTTCCAAAGTGGAAAAATGAATGAGTCCCCCCAATCTAACCTACAAACTAAGAGAGTCAGAAATCTAAAAAATATATATGCTGTAAATCTTAATGGAAACTGTCAACGAAAATTGGTTTGAGCGAGATATTTATAGTTTTTGAGAAATAATACATTTTCAGAAAAACGCAAATACAACTTTGTCGTTCATACAAACGCTATGAAAAGCCAAGTTATTTTATTTTCTAATAAAAAAATGAGTTACTTATACCTTTCGTTCCTACGGTACCCTCGGTGTGCTACTCGTTCAGGCCCGCCCACGGAATAGATAAATAAGGTTGGAAAGGAAATGTGGGAGGAGCCGGCGCGCCGCAAGTATGATTAGATAGTCATACTTGCCACGAAACACGAATGTCGTGCTTTTAGTCGCTCTTGCAATGTGATTGTGACAAGAGCTGCGTAAAATTTGTTTAAAATGCCGTGTTGCGCTATTATTATTTGTAAAAATCAAAGCCAGACATCAAGTATTAAGCAAGGAGGCATTTTTTTTTCATAGGTAAGTCGAAAAACTTAGCCTAAGATATTTTTTTTTCGAAAAATGTATTTTATATTACGAAATTACCGATCAAAACAACAATATTGCAAACAAATAGAAAAAATAGACATTGTCTGTAAAGTACGCAAGCAATCCACGCAACGCCATAGATAGAGCGTAGTGTATTGTATAGAGACGATACTTTCACGAGTAGACGCATCGCATGGTTTGGGCTTTGTTTTTGCGAAGTCCTTGGCAACGAATGAGAGATGTGACTTATTCGATAAAAAATTCGATAAATTGCCTGCCTATGTACAAAATAAGCCAAGATCACCTCGAGATGCTATTTGGGAATATTAGATCTCATGGCGGATGCAACAACAATCCCACAGCCTTTCAAATCAAAGCAGCATACAAAAAGCTTCTGGTTCATGTAGAATTAAAGTCTCTCGATAATGGTAATTGCACGGCACTGGAAAATATCACTATACTCAATTGCACATCTTCGCCTATAGTACGTATAAATAAAACGACTAATAATGGTTTAGTGGAAGATGAAAATTAAATAATCTCTGAAACAAATGACGATGAAGACATAAGTTTATTTTCCAAAATATTTCAGTATTTAGTAACCGGATAAATAGCCATATTGCTTGTTACATTGCTCATATTTTGATGAAAAAAAAATATTGTAGTAGGTACATATTTGTATTGGAGCGCTATTAAGTAATGAAATAAATACTGACCATAGATTTATTTTAGCAAAAGATAAGGGTGGACTATTATACTCGTCGAAAGATTTAA
>LUGF01003384.1:0-24909 GCA_001625245.1 Calycopis cecrops | reverse complement strand
AATATGATTTTTGCCGTTAATTCAATTATATATTTTCGAGAACTCTTTTAGGTATCGACAAAAAATAATAAAAACAATCTATTACATCAAAATATCCGAATAAACGATCAACTTTAAGTTGGAGAAATTTTGACTGTATATCCAAAATAAATTATGTTGTTGGCTATCTAACAAAAACATGACGTTATATTTTTAAGACCATAACATACCCTCATTTATAACCGTAAATTTTCAATACCTTAACATTGGGCTATTGTCCCTCACTACTTGAAGAGTTCTCGACTATATGCGAGTTTGTTTGATTTCTAGTACTTTTTCAAGGGGATATTGTAAATTGTCACAATTTTTAGAAATTTATTTCGATACGTTTGTACTTTTTTGAATGTGAATCGAAAATACTTCAATTTATCTGACCTCTTTTGTTCAATCTGTGGAGAATTAACTACAACTTCAAGTAGATTGGTTTCAAAATTCCCGATAGTATTAATAAGGTTTGGGCACCTACAAAATTTATACTAGCATGTTTTATATATGGTATGGTAGCCTAAGCTGTTATAATTACATTATTTTATTATACGTTTGTATCGGATTTTTTTAAGATTATATTATCCTTTTTTCAATTACATTTTACCGTCGCGGGATTTTTCAAAATTTCTAATTTTAATTTTTAATTCAAACTTTTTAAAAGTCATTTTCATTCAAGGCAAAATTCATTTGTAATATTTCAATTTTACCAGGATCCCATCATCAGATCCTGATCGGTCAATGGGACCACGTGCATACCACACGTGCATGCATAGGTACACTAAAAAAACATCTCCAAAATTGAGAATCTCCTCCATTTTTGAAATCCGAAATCCACGCGGGTGAAGCTGCGGACGGAAGCTAGTTATTGTATATGTGTCTTTTGCAAGTGTTGAAAAATCTACGTAATAAATTATTTATCTTAGTTACGATGATATAAAATGTCGTATAATAATATGTAGTTTTAAATACGAAAAATTTACATCAAAATTCGAACTTCGCTGGATCACTATACTCGGAATTTTAATTCGATTCCAGATTTGACAATTTCAGTGTTGTAACGTTATGACAAGTACTAAATAGTGACGTTACGAAATTATTCGATACAGAAATGAAATATTTCCGAATCGATTCCTCTTGTTTATCGTAGTATCAACTACTACTTTAATCGAAACTAAGTACATAAAAAAATTAAATATTTTTAAACGGATAATTTAGTTATGACGATTAATTAAGTATCTGAGAGTTTTCTTTAATAATTATATGTGAAATTAATAAAAATATGTGATAATGAAGGAACATGAGAAATAAAACAAATGGTTGTAATATTATGGGCCTCCAATTGCACAGAAGTTTCATTTTTCACGTACTTGTAGACGTTGCGAATCATTACTTTTTCAGTAACAGTTAAAGCTTTTCGTGGACTTTTTTTTCTTGGGGACAAGAATATGTCCGCGTCTTTTTGTGATGTACTTGGCTGAGGATCCATTTTGAAAAAAGAAACACTCAATGTTCACAAAACGTAACAACAAACACGACGTAAATAAACTTTAACAAAAACTCAACAAAATAACAAAATATCGCAATTAAACAAGATATTTATGACGACCAGCCTGGCGCAGTGGTACAGGGCTCGGATAAGTGGAGCTTGTTGCGCCAGGAGTCGCGGGTTCAAATCCCGCCTGGGTCATGGATGTTCATCTCTATATTGTATGTATTTCTATAATAAAAATCTTAAATATTATGTAACATTTCTTAAAATTCATAAAACATATTAAATACCATTGTCTAGTACTTGTAACACAAGTCCTTACGGTACTTAGCACGGGGCTAGGCTAACGTGGTGTGTAAAGTCCACAGATATTATTATTTATTTATAATAATTCGTGCAGTCAGACTGCAAGAATGAAGCCGAATGGCAAGATAAATAAAATGGCGGTAGCTATCCGATCTCGCGTGTATTGCCAAGACAGAAAACTATCTATCAAGGCTCTTTTATTATAAGTTTTGTTTTTTAATATAAATGACAAAATAATAACTGAAATATTAACTTTTAATAAAATAAAGCACTTGTTATATTAATAATGATTATTATGAAATATTATGTATTTATTTGAATAAAAATCAATCATTTACATATTCTTTAATTGGCACACCGACATCATAATTATAATTATTTTATTACATAAACATAAAATCGCGATTGTTTATCGATTATTGTGTTCATCACTATTATGGTATATGTGGTATCATTAATTTATAAAATGACAGTAGCTAATGTCAAATGTGGAATCGAATTAAAGAATAATTCCGAGTATAGTAACTGTCAAGTCAAAAGCAAATAATAGCGATGATACTTCAGGGAATGAAGGAGTATGTACGGACACAACAAATTTGAACGGCGCAAGTTACAGGTAATATTTTAAAAATATTTATAGCGTCAATATATTATATTTATATCACGTGGTGGCAGTCGACACACGCGGTTGGCACGTAATTTATTATATTGTCAATGCGATAACAGATTGGGCTCTGAAACTAATTGTTATAACTGCGATCAATCACAGTTTATATAACTCTCAGTCAAAGGTCTAAAAGTATGTAGTATACGTTATTTCCAATAGTATGGAATAGATATAATATGCAAGTATGCAGTGTGTCACTATCTCTTACTGATGATCATAAGATGACACAAAAATATATTAGTCTTAACTAAAGAGTTGGAATTGTACGTCCCCGTTTGTACAGAGTTACAGGCTTCCGGAGACATCTAAGTTTATACTCTCACTATTGACTCACTTGGTCGATAGTCAACTCATTACCGGAGTTCAGCTAGCACATAAGTGTAACTTGGTGAACACGATATTTGAACTCAAACTAATTAACCATAATTAATGAGGGCTTTTGTTTTCTTATCGGTCAACTACTGAAACTGTGATATTCGCTGGTGCAGTCTGCCAAACCGCCATCCGCTCAATACGAATCTAAAATTCAGAAAGAGGTAGTGCCATGCTGCATTGCAGATGGCTTGAGGCGACACTATGTTCCCCCTGCGTCTGAATGCAGCGAGCATTCCGCTGCAAAAAAACGACTAAAGGCCGGCGCTCATTATCGGCATCGGCAAGTAAAGGGATGCTTAATTGGTATCCCTACATGCAAGCGCACACTGTCGGAAACTATGCCTTGGTATGCTGCAACATTCTTAGGGATGACGAGGCGTCCTTAAGCATGACGCACCATCCTCAAGCTTGCCGTAGGACGTCTCAACGCAGTGCAAGTTAGCCCCGAGGTTTGCTTCGGCGCCGGCGCGACGGCGGCGGCACGTCGATCGGGCGACGGCGTACCCAAGGATCCCGAAGCGTCCCGAAGCGTCCCGAAGCGTCCCGTAGCATCCTCAAAGCTGCCGATACAGTAGCCTCAAGTATACCGAAGCGGTATTTTTGTTACTACGGTCACATATCATAGAAATTTCTACTTTATTGCCATGAAGTTAATGGGTAATGCTTTTTATCATCTAAAATCCTCAGCCGTGCCGATGCCGATAATGAGCGCCGGCCCTAAGTCGCCGGTCGCTGCGTCTAAGAGTCTCCTGTGTGCTGTGACCCTTAGGCTGGCACGACCGGGGCGGTACCTCGCTCACATACACAGCCGTGAAGTGATAGCTACACTGTACTGTTTCATGTGGATTGTGAGTTTCCTTTGGCGCATTGCAGGGGACAAGGAAAGAATGGCAATGCATCTGCGTGACAAGAAAGAGCAAAGAAATGCAGTTTTGTGGTATAGGGGTGCAAACAGCAGTCGGAGCCATTTTCATGACTACGGACGCCCATAGACATCCGCATAAATGCCAACAGGTGCACTGCCCTCCTATCTCCTCTCACCTCAATGGGCCACTGGCTACTTACATCACACGAAACGTGACAGCACAGTTGTATATGTATCGACTATTTTGTCCTCCATACAACAAAATAATATATTTGTAATTGACATTGAGTACTATTAAAGTAAAGGCGTATGTATATAAAATTATTACAGAGAGCTTTAGTGCATGTTATTTGTTGTTGAACAGGCCGCCTGTTGCTGCGGCAACAGACACATCTCGGTTATTATCTAATCTATACATGTAGGCCAGTGGTCAAAATTAGACCATAATAAATTTAAATTATAAGTTGTTTATGTGTCTGTATGCTTAGATCTTTAGTATTACGCAACAGATTTTGATGGGGTTTTTTTAATAGATAGGTTGATTCAAGAGGAAGGTTTATATGTATAATAACTCCATTTTTTAATTCCGAAATCCACGCAGTCGACGCTGCGGGAGGAAGCTAAGGAAGGATAAATTTTGATTTACGACACTCTGACAAACTTTCATTGCAATTAGTAACAACAATTTTCATTACTACTGATACCCATAGACATCCGCATAGAGGATATACAGATGCCCTCCTTTCTCCTCCCACCCCCATCGGCCATCGACCACTAACACACCGCACGAAACGCAATCGCACAGCTATCAATGATTTCAGTTTCAAGCCTTCTAAGAAGGATGTTTTGCCCGTACGAATAATAATGTACACCTGGGCAACTAAGAATGGCGTAAAAGTATATTGGTGATATTTTTCATTTGATATTCTTCATATCAATTGCAGTTCATTGTACTTTTTGCTTTTTGTAAGCATTAAAGTTCTAACCAAACTTTAAACACAATTAACAATGTTAAATTAAACTTATACATTCTACTTGGAACGGAGCTGAGGTCAGAGTATCTTCTTACGTTATCTTTTAAAATATGTAAATTGAGGTTGTGTAGGACGCCGCATAAACAAGATGCTGCCACTTTGTCATGATGGGGGGACTTGCATGCTTCTGTGCTTCTGTGATCCCAAAGGCTATGCCAGACAGGGCGACCCATACCGGACAGGCTAAACTAAGAGCAGCTTAGCTCTAAGGTCCTCCTCCACCCGTCCCTCTGATTCAGCAAATGGCAATGTGGAATGAGACAACTGGCGGGCTACGGTTGGGAACCGGTCTGGTTCCCTTCCGTACACGGTTCCAACGACGTAGTAGGGACTGTTAGGCAGCCGAACAGTCCCCAAGAAGACGTCTGGCCTATTCACTAAGGTTGGCCTGTCGCTGGAGGGATCCCGTTGCTTGTTGATCCGTGACCATCCAATTATAGCGGCTGAAGGCAGGAGTTTAGTCTGTATTGCATCGAGTGTCGAGTCCGACATAAGTCTAGGGGCCACCCAATCTCCTAGATATCAAACGTAAATGTATTCCCCTGCGTTAACAAGAAAAAAGTTAAATTGTAATATGATAGACATTAAAATATCTCCAAACCAATTCCAGAAACATCTTTTATTCGAGCAAGCACATAGTAAAATAAATTACAATATACATTCCGGGTACGTGCTCAAGGAAATACATATTTAGGCAGTAAAATTTCCGGCAACACCGGGGGTTAATGACCCAACTGGGTCTCGATAAGGGAGCGCTTTAATTTCACTTAACGATATATTTAATTTTCATTCCTTGTTATTTCGTAAGACGGAAGAGTCATGCAGCATTACAGTTGAATAAGGCCAGCAGCGTGGAAAATACTGCTCGCTCACATGATACAGTGACAAAGTGAAACTCGTTGTTGTGTTTCGTGTCGTAAGTGAGTTTCATTGGAGCGGAGGAGGAAATGCAACGCATTTACATAACCATTATGTCTATGGACGTCGGTAGTCAGCATAAGGTTGGGACTACTCGTTGGTCCTGTTATACAATAAAAAATAAAACATACATACTTTTATTTTATATAATAATTACTTATTCGTGTTACAGATCTAGCAAACTGTCAGACCTGTCGGTGATGAAGTTATATTACGAATTGTAAAATTTATACACAACATGTACGGCAGCCCTTTCCTCATGGTGTCATCTGTTTGCTATAATTAACTTTATACCTAAATTCGGGCTTTACAAATAAGTTTTAAGAGCGACGCCCTATGCGTTATATAATTTTAATATTTCGTAATGTCGTTTATATTAATTCATATAATATTTACGAAGCGTTCAAGGGAAGAATAGCAGTACCAACAAATTCTTTCGAAGTATTCAACAAACAAAATTTAACGTGACATGCAATTGCTTTGAAATTTATGAGCACTTAACTTTTTACTTGTGTTTGTGATGTATCATGGCATTTTTGTACCTAATATGCTAGTGGTAACTAATTTGTGGATGATTATAATCTTTATTACAAAACTAAGTATTCACTACATTGGTTTTATATGCATGTCGTTACATTTTATAATGTATAGGAGGCAAACGAGCACCAAGTGATCACCAATCCCCACAGACATCCGCAACACTGGAGGTCTAACAGATGCGTTACCGGCCTTTCCGAGATGAATAAGCTCTTTTCTTGAAGACACCTAGGTCGTATCGGTCTGAAAATATTTCGGTACTTTCGGACCTACCGAAAGCAATTCATACCATATCGAAGTGGTTCTCGGTATGAGTTGAATTGACGGTGGAATTTACAAAGGAGAGCGAACTATCTACTTCACGTGCGGTCGGACCTGTGCTTTGTAAAGTTGTAGCCGATGGACTGGTTTGAAGTACTGCTTCTTCTGAACTGATCGTTACCTAGTTCATATGTCGACACTGCGTCCTAGGACGCATATTGATTTTACTTACTTCAGACAAAAATGTAAGTAGTAATTAGCTAATTTAACTAATGTTATCGTGGCGCAGGTCGCAGAGGCCGCGTCGCAAGGGAACTACGCGAAGGTTACCCGACCAAAAGCAACCCCTGTCGGTACTTTGCCCGGGGCTAAGCTGAAGTGTTGCGATTTAGGTAAATTAGTGTCTCTCCCGAAAAGCGAATATTAGAAAGTATTGTTGATTATATGGCCTAATAGTAGTACCTATAGTCATCATAAAGTTTGCTGTGGTATAAGCTCTACAATATTTATTTTATGTAGGTTAGACTAATTTTACAATTACCATATGCCCGTATACTTAATTTTCATTTAGATAAGTTACTTAATACAATAATTACACAAAGCAAAAGATTTCGAGAAGAAGAGATGGCGTTTCAAGTGAATTAATTAATTGGGTCCATTAAGTTTTCCATTATTCTCTAATATAATCCTAATTACAGTTCGTTATAATCGTTCGTCATTATCGTCGGCGTCGTTCTAACGTAATGTTAAAGCCTCTTATAGACCTAAAATATTGTTATACATCTTCGTTATTTTTCCACTAGAAAATAAATATATAATTAATTGTTGGAAAAATTAAAAAATAAAACAATAAAAAAAAATATTTATTTAATTTAAATGTTATAAGAATAGCTCTCTCTCCCATCTATTTATCTTCCCCAGTAAATCTATATAATACAAATACGTGAAGCAAAAATTTCGGGAACAATTTTACGAAAATTACGCGGACGGTAGAGTATGAAATTTGGCACACTTATAGTTTATGTGTAAGAAAAGTGCAGAACGCTAATATTTTTTAATAATAATGTTTAAAAATTACTTTAATTTAATAAATAAAACTTTACAAACACTACCATAGTACCTATGGTATGGTATATATTTGATATATATTGATAGAATTAAAAGACTCGTAATTATTGATGAAATTCCAATACGTAGACAGAGAAAAGAAAAAAAAGAGAAAGTTTTCCTCTGTCTTCGTTTTAATATGTCTTTATCTTTTGCAAGTGTTGAAAATTCTATATAAATTGTTTACCTTAGTAACGATGACATAACATGTCATATGATATTTAGTTTTTATTTACAAAAAGTTTCACTTTAATCGAGTTTCGATCTTCGCAGGATCACTTGTTTCTATAAGTACGTAATAATGACAATTCAGAGAATAGTTTACACCTGGGCATGGAAAATTAGTAAAAATAAAAAAAAACTACTCTAAAACGAATGCCTAAAATGCTCTAAAACGATTTTTTTTTTTTATGATATAGGGGGCAAACGAGCAGCCGGAGCCATTTTCATGACTACCGACGCCCACAAACATCCGCATAGAGGCTATACAGATGCGCTGCCCTCCTTTCTCCTCCCACCTCCATGGGCCACCGGCTACTTACACATCGCACGAAACGCCTAAAAAGTCTAATAATTCAATCTGTACACGTCCTGGCAGCTTTCTGCAAAAAGAAATGAAATCCCACCGTAAACATCTGTAAAAAAACTAGTCAAGTCACTATAGAGCTGTTTGTTTATCTCTAAACTCTAAAGTGCCTCAAGATTTTGGATGTACTACGTAGTAATAATAACTCAATGGGAAATACTAATCTTCGCCTGTAATTTTGTACTTTTTTCAGTAGGACTTGACACGAGTGTATATTGATTATGCAAATTTGGTATTGCTGACTCCAATAACAGTAATTTGTATTCAGAGTGTGTAATTGTAAGTAAGCATTGTTAAATTGAAATGATCGTACCTATTACCTGCATTATTTTCCCGCTCGTTTATTTCTTTTTACTTTAATTTATATTTATATTTAATGCTATACGAGCATTATATATAGCGCCTTCTACAGACTCCTAGCTTGCTCTGGAGTACGCTTCGCAGTCTTCTTGCGGGTCATTGTAGACTTTTTGTGTGTGACGTTTACTTTTTTATGCATGCTTCGCAGCACACATAATATGCACCGTTTCCTCAGTGCATTTCCTACACATCATAATATCGAAAATAAATTGTGATAGTTTCATTTTCACGCGGAGCCCCACATTTCCCTGTACACAATTTATTTGTTGATCATGGGATATTTTTTTTTTTTATGATATAGGGGGGCAAACTATTTTCGTGACTACCGACGCCCATAGACATCCGCATAGACTATAGAGGCTATACAGATGCGCTGCCCTCCTTTCTCCTCCCACCTCCATGGGCCACCGGCCCACAAAATTAGCTTCATTGTAATAAATTGTATTAATTAACCGAGTAAATTCATTTAATTGACTGTGTATACTATTATTGGTAACCAGAATCCTCACATTATATGGATTCAGAGTTTATAATTTGCCGATCTCTACGCCAGCATGTGGATTTTATTATCACACACAACCCTTCATAATGCCTATTTTTTAGCTAACAACACATTATTAGCACAAGATTCTAAACCTTCTTTTTTTATAGTTTTTGTGTTGTAATCGAGCTGTCGGAGCCTTTTTTATGGCTACCGACTCCCGTACACATCCGCATAGAGGTTATGCAGATAAGTTGCCTTCCTTCTTCGTCCCCTCCATTGGCTACAGACTATTTACAAACCACACGAAACATGTCAGCACAGCTTTCACTTTATACAGGTATGGTATAAGCGAGAGGTACCTCCCCGGTCGTGCAGGCTCAATCCGACGGCTTGCATGCAACCAGCGTGGCACTACCTCTTACTGCTAGACTCTTTTAATCATTACCTAATGTTGATCTATATAACCAGTATGAAGGCATGGAACTTATTTAGCATTTCAGTATTTTATATTTCAGAAGAAGACTTAATTTGTGAAAATGAGATATGTATGCATTCTGTAAAAACTTGCCAAGTCTCGGTGGAGTTGCTTGTTTATCTCTAAAAAGTTATGGAATCTCCAGACTTAGTAGAGCCCAGTCTAAGCTGTTCCTTATTGCGATTTATTTATTATTACAGTTAATTTTTTGTAACTGACCGCTGAACATTCTTTACAGTGGGTACAAGTGGTATTAGACTTTTTATAATATAGGGAGCAAACGAGCAGCTGTCACTTTACGCTGGTCTCGTGTAACTGAGAGGTACCTCCCTAATCGTGCCGACCCAATTCGGCTGCATGCAAGCATGCAGTGTGGCACTACCTCTTACTAAACTTATTTAACAAGTTGTAACTATCATATTCTATTGATTCATTGCAATGAGTTCATTGCCTTGGTAAATCGAGGGGCACCGACAGAGAGTGAAGCGGTTTACTGCAAAGCTCTCATCAAGTGATCGCGTTATGTGAGATGAAACATTAAACCTTTATTTACTACTTTTTAGATTGAAAAAAAAAATATTGAAATAGAACGAGGAAAAAATAAGGGTTATTTCTATGGAAAGAAATAAAATTTTTGTACGATAGAGTTACTTGCTAATACTTTAAAAACATTTTTTTATGATTCAGCATTCTCATAGGTACTAACATTTTTATCACCTTTTAGTGTTTTTTTGTTGATTAGACGCAAAGTTTACATTTCTACATTCGCATATTCGTATCATATATTGAAGCAAAAATAAATGAATAAAATTAAATATTTTTCGCACGCTTTAACCAGCGTAAGCAGCGTTTCACCATTTCGCATAACCTTGACATGTATAAACTATGTATAAAGAGCAGCATGAAACCCCGATCCTCGATTGCGTCGTGTCTGTGAATTCATTACAGCGCGGCGGTACATCAAGTACTCATACCCTGCCTCGTCATAAGACCACAAGCATGCTGTTTTGTCCTAGACGACTGTAAAATACGACTTCAATTATTAATTTAAGTCGTATTTTACAGTCAATTTTTTTTAATTTGGACATAATTTTTTTTTTTTAATTTAGTATTTTATTTTATTTAATAGTTATAAAGTTTAATCTCGATTAATTGTGTTAATTTTCAATAATGTTGTGCATGTCTATTAGGTATTAATGTAAACACAAGCACGTTACGTAATATGATATATTATAGGTAAGTGTTTATATTTTTGATATGCCATTGTAATAAATAAATAAATATATAATATGAAAACGGAGAATATCAGAAAATAATACATGTGAAAGAAAATAAATTTTGTTGTATTGCAATTTCATGTTTTACTCTCAAAACATTGTTTTCCCGGAATCTAATCTGTTTTGATTAAGCAAAGCGAAGCCCAATTTCACAGTATTGGTTTTCAGAAATAGCGAATACGGAATACTGTAATGCATTACGAGTATCTATATACCGAGTTCATTTTTAATAATACTTTAGTATCGTTTAGTATTTTAGTACATACATATAAAGTTATACAGATGCGTTGCCCTCCTTTACCACCTCCACTGGTTACTCACAAACCACACAGACCACAACGGCACAGTCATCACATTAAAGCCACTATCATGCAACCGAGCAGTACCTACTTCCCCGGTCGTGGCGGACATACTTGGCCGCATGGCCTCATGTACTGTATCGCACGTATATATCACCGCCGAAAGTTATGGCCACAGAATTGCTATACCTATAACAAAGGCTCTACTTTCTATTTTTGTCCTTTTTTTTGAAAGCCTCTGCGAAGTAAATTGCCACGTTATATTATTACATTAGTTTTATAACACGATTTTATTCCAATATTCGCGCATCGGTTGCTAGTGGGTTGCTTTTTGTTGCATGTGATGTAGTTGGTCGGTTTCCATATCTCCACAGACTGCAGATTCTGTTACGCGACGGCCTCCGATACACTCTATACGCTATAATGCTTCTGAAACATCAGGATTATTATTAAACTAGCTGCGCCCCGCGGTTTCACCCGCGTAAATTTTGATCCCGTGGAAAATCATCCCATGGCATCCCATAGGAATTTTTTTTCGAGATAAATAAAAAATATTATGTATTAATCCAAGTTACCCTCTATGTGTGTGCCAAATTTCATGAAAATCGGTTCAGCAGTTTTTGCGTGAAGGAGAAACAAACAAACAAACATACATACATACAAACTTTGGCATTTAGAATATTAGTAGGATAACTAAATATACCAAGTTAAAATTCATTAAAGTAGTTTTATTGTTTTTTTTTTTTTTTTTATGATATAGGAGGGCAAACGAGCAGCCGGAGCCATTTTCATGACTACCGACGCCCACAAACATCCGCATAGAGGCTATACAGATGCGCTGCCTTCCTTTCTCCTCCCACCTCCATGGGCCACCGGCTACTTACACACCGCACGAAACGCGACAGCACAGCTGTCACTTTACGCCAGTCTCGTGTAAGTGAGTAGTTTTATTGTAATAAATGTAGTGAGTAAGTTTTATTGTGATGAGGAATACCAATTCGTGTAAACTTAAGACATCAAAATAAATAATTAATTAACCATAATTTTAGGTTAACCAGTAGCCAAAATAATAAACATTGTCTATTTGTTCTTAGGCCGAGATTTGGCCTGCAATGAGAGAGTTCATTGTTCACCAGCTGTCGCGTTGGCCACAAGGCATTATCATCGTCTGCTACATTCTTGATAAAGACTGACGCTGATGAGAATTCCGCTGTTGGAAAACAAAACTAAATTCTAATAAACTATTTAATGATAAAATTGTACATTGCGAAATATGTGTGGCTTTGAAAATAAGCTCAATTCACATTCCTGAAACGAAAACACTCTACTCGCGCTATTTTTCTTTGCTGGAATCTGTTCTAATTCCAGCCAAATAAAGCGTAAAATAAAGAAATAAGAAAAGGTCAATAACGGTTTGCAGGAAAACGGCTCGCAAACTGTCGGCGACTCATAAATTATTGTTGCTAAAAGAATAACTTTATGCATCCCTTCACTAACATGTGCTTACCAAAATTCAGGTCAAATGTAATTTCGCGTAAACAGAATAACGTTATTTTGTCTTCTCGACGTTTCTTTATTAAATTTTATAAAAATAATTTTGTTACTGTTTTCTGCGTGCCTCAAGAATTATAATATAATTGTATTTTCTAAGCTGGTAATTTCATTCTTGAAATTAGGATTTAACAAATAATTTACATCCAAATGAGTGCCAAGTTGTATGAAAAATCCAAATTTGTATTTATAGGAACAAAATAACAACATTATGAACAAATATTAAACTCTCTTTCTTTGCTTTATTGGATACCTATAACAATTGCCGTTATTTCAAAACGTGAGATCTTAAGCTAGGTTATATATAACTACTTCCTTACCCATTTCCATAAAATACACTATTTATAACATAACATTTATTAGTGTAATAATATTAAAACAATATGAACCTGCCTAGTCAACATAATTTTCAATTAATCCTGCACCTGATTTAAAAATAAAATAGATTTATATACATTCTTTCATTTTAAATTAGATTACATATTTATTATTCTAAACAATTTTCATTTTTTAGGTGACTCCAAACGAATTTAGTTGTGTCGATGTATCCCAATGATTTGATGATATCGTTAGTTTTACGAAAAACTTCATCCTTTTTACTGCGGTTTCTTGTAAATACCCAACACCAATCTGCAGAATAAAACAAAATAAATGTAACTTTACTTGGCAAGAAGTCTTGGTATAGTAATCTATGATAGATTGAACTAGTTTGGGGAGGCACGACTGGGGAAGACTCTCGCTACCGCTGTCAGTGATGATTATTCGGTCGCATTTGGTGCTGTTTTAAAGTTTCCATTGTCTTATTGCGTGGGAGGAGGAAGGAGATGACGCTGACTCTCAAAAGGCTCCGTCTGCTCGCTTTTCTCCTTATTATATAAAAAAGTCTATTCTCTATGTAAGATGCGTTCCTTCCACGCACATGTACTTGAACATTTTTACACTTCAGTGCTTCAGTGATCTGATGATGAAATGCTAAACGAAATTCTCTCATTATTAAAATTTATTTTGAAAATTGTTTTCGGTATTCGTACTGATATTTAAACTGCTTAAGTATTTATTTCATATTTATTTTTATAAGAAAAAAATGAAGTAGCAATTTATGAAAAGTCGTAAAGAAAATATTATTGTTAAAGATACAAGCTATCAGGGAGATTGATCGTGTTTTACAAATAACCCTATATATTAAGCAAAAGTTTGTGGTTATATCAGAATACGTCTTAATATGATAGAAAATACCATGTTATTTCTCAAAATATATTCACGAATTTAATATTTAAATTCGATTATTTAAGTTTAAGTGCTTCGTTACTTTATTTTCTTTACCTGATTAATTTATCATGAAAAAGATTTACTTTAAAATACATGTATCTAACCTTTTTTTCGTAATGCAGGGAAATGCCTTTACGGACGCTACCCAGGAGCCCGGGTGACTCAACCGGGTAGTGTCGAGCTCACAAACGGAAATGCAAAGGCAGCAGGACAGTCCCCAAGGAGGAAGACTGACTTCTTCTTGAACAATCCCTACTACGAAGTGGAACCGCGTAATGGGGCCAGGCCAATACCATCCTGACCCCTGGTCCCAGTGCTCCAAAGGAGTTTTAATGCTTCGCCACCATGGCCATATGGTCCAAAGTCGGACACGCTAGTTATCCTTTCCACACCGCCATCTGCTGATTCAGAGGGACAGGTAGAGGACCCTCCAGCTGAGCTGCTGTTCGTCTGGCCTCTCACTCTAAGTCTATCCGGTATCAGTTGCCCTGTCCAACATAGCCTTGGGTATCATAGAGGTGGGTAGGAGGTAAGGTGACATATCTTCGGGGGAGACATATATCTAACCTTTATATGTCTACTAGCTACGCTTCGCGGTTTCACGCGCGTAAATTCACGTGGAAAATAGAAAATCATCCCATGACATCCCATAGGAACATTTTTTCAGGATAAAAACTATGTGTTAATCCAAGTTATCCTCTATGTGTGTGCCAAATTTAATGTAAATCAGTTCAGCAGTTTTTGCGTGGAGTAACAAACAAACAAACAATCATACAAACTTTCGCATTTATAATATTAGTAAGATTCAACATTCGATCAGTTTTATAATATTACGAAAATTTATTCAAAATATACTATTATGTAGTAGCAGCAGTAATATCTATATAGTACTATCCCTCAAAAGAATAAAATAATAATGATAAAAGCATGCCACATAAGGCATTAATTTTTAAATTATTAAATTGTACATAGTGCTTGCTTACCATGTCGCATTTTAGTAATTTCGTCGTATATACATTCGTACATGATTGCGTATTCATTGTAGTCGATTGCAACAACATTTACGGGAATAACAGCAATGCCTTCCAATCCTAGAATTAAACGTAGTTTAAATGACTATCGACTACCATAGTCATCCACACAATCATGTCATGCAAATGCGTTTCCCTTCCCAATCGGAAGCCGGTGTTTCACATATTGCATGAAACATCATAGTATCGTAAATAGTTTAAACAGAACAGATGGCTTTGACCAGATGCTCCTCTTACTGCAATATTAGCGTGCGCTGCACCATTTGTAGCACAAAGCAGCATATAAAATCATACTAATATAATATAATATAGAATACCAAAAGTTTTAACTTAACGGTTCCCTTGAGACGGATTTTGCTACAATCTAGCAGCACGACACAGCCAATATCGTCGTCTGTCGTTAGATCGCAACGTTTGTTGTTTTCGTTTTATTTATACATTACACATATCTTCTTAATAGGGATTTAAACTTACTCTTTAAATCGGAAGACTCGTGGTACAGTACTCCTTTATCGTTTCTGCATGTACCGGTGACATACGTACGTTTATTGTCCACTACATTACTTAGATTGAACACGTCATTTTGTTTATAGTATTCTATTCTCCCGCAGTCTCCATTCTTCTCCCAATTGTCCGGATATTTGCCAATCTCGTACCAAACTCCCTTGTACTAAAACAAAACCGCACTTTATTTAAACATTTTACAGTTTTCTATATACTATTAATACTTTCCACACAATGAAGTACTTTGAGTTTTATAGTTTGTTAATTAATAAAAACCGGCCAAGTGCGAGTCCGACTCGCACACCGAGGGTTCCGTATGAATGGGAAGAACATTCCAAACGTAATGCATGGTTTTCAAGACCTTTTTCTCTAAAACGCGTGAAGGGATTAAGCTGAAATTTTCAAGTCAAATACGAAGGTCAGTTACGTCTTGATGCCTTGAAAAAATCACACTTCTAAGTTAACGAAATAAAAAGTTATAGCCAATTATGCACAAATTTGATATGAAAACGTACTTTGTCGAAAACCTAAAATAATCGGGTACTTTCCGTTGACCTGGAGTTGTAAAATTTGGCAAGAAGTAACTTATAGCACATATTATATAGGAATAAATCTGAAAACTAGTAAATTATATGTAGATCATTGGAAAAATCATTATCAACTTATAACTAATTAGCCTGAAAAATTCGTGCCGCAACCGTCTAAAAATAGACGGTTGCGGCACACATTACGGGAAGTACTCGATTATTTTAGGTTTTCGACAAAGTACGTTTTCATACAAAATTTGTGCATAATTGGCTATAACTTTTTATTTCGTTAGCTTAGAAGTGTGATTTTTTCAAGGCATCAAGACGTAACTGACCTTCGTATTTGACAAAAGTTTCAGCTTAATCCCTGCACGCGTTTTAGAGAAAAAGGTCTTGGCAGACGTACAGACAGACGGACAACAAAGCGATCCTATAAGGGTTCCGTTTTTTCTCTTTGAGATACGGAACCCTAAAAATAGGGTCATGTCGGAGTACCCAAATACGTTTAAAAAAAAAATTTTTTTTCTTATGATCGGTTTCATTTTCATTAGTCTGTCTTTGAGCAGTGTATCCGTTACTTTAATAATAATTGAACAGAGAAGACTGAACATGGAGAAAGTAGGGATAGAGATTATTTTTGTAACGCCGGGTACATCTTGTATGAGTCATACCGGGAATCTCGGTGCAGATAACTACTAAAACCTAGCGAATGGCAAACCCTTTTTTCAAATTGCATCACCCAAGGTTCTGTAACGCCTGCTTCAGATGAGTTGAAGGGGCGTAGCTATTTTTATGCAGCAGGGTTATCTATATTGTTAAACTGTCCCTATATCTTTGCCAATCTGGCTGAAGGAAGTAGTAAATAATACGACTTGGAGAATATGTCTATTTATTATCGCATATAATTACAACATAATATTATTATTTAAAATAATCCTAATAGTGCTTAGCATTATAATAGCATAGGAATATAAATTAATTTTTATATTATAGAAACTATTTGAACGAACGAACGATGAAACCTATAATGGATATGTTTTTTTAATATAAAAAACATATCTGTTTAGAATTCGGACAATAGAACGAACTTAGAATAATAACGCATTGAATTTTGTCTTTCCTTGACAATGTAAGATTTTTTCATTCTTCTAAGACGCACATCCAAGTGCAAGGAAGATATATAATAAAGTCAGCATGGAAGTCTAGCTAGAATATATTAAATAATAATATGTTGTAATTATATGAGATAATAAATAGACATATTATCCAAGTCGTATTATTTACTACTTCAGTCAGCCAGATTGGCAAAGTTATAGGGCAGTTTAACAAGATAGGTAACCCTGCTACACAAACATAGCTACGCCCCTTCAATTCATCTGGAGCAGGCGTTACAGTACCATGGCAACAAATTCGGTGTATACAGGTTTGATCCTTGGTGAGGGACAGGAATGTTTATCCCAACCACTGCAAATACTGAAAAAAAACCCCAGTAATTATGTCCCAAAAACATATTATTATACACATATACATAACATATTATACCTGTATTTTACTTATAGAAAAAGAGCCAGCGAGCGCCAGCTCATTTTATAAAAGCTGAAAGTTTCTCTACATGCGCAGAGAAACTTCAGCTTTTATAAAATGACAAAAGTCTGATGGTCGCGGGCTCTTGGGATATTAGAGTTAATAAAAAAAAACTTACTAAATCATATTTGAAATCTGGTACTGGCTTATAGCTGGGACACGGAGCTTTTATGAAAACCGTCGATCTTGCTAGAGTAACGCTCGATGCCAATAATACAAGAGTTGTGAAATGCATGTTGTCTCTCCCAAATTAATAACTACGCACTATATTTATATATTGTAATTGTATGCACATAAATACCATAAATATGATCTATGGTAATGAAATGAATATTTTAATTTTATTATCTTTGTTTCATATTGATAGTGGCTTCCGCCCGCAGCTTCGCCCGCGTAGATTTCGTACTTCAAAAATGGAAGAAGTTCTCAATTCTTCGGGATGTTTTTTAATGTATGGTGGTATGCATGTGTGGGACCACAGGTATACCACCATATTGCCCAGTCACGATCTGATGCTGGCATGAAATTGAACCTGGTGAAATTGAAGGAACTCCTCAAATAATAAGCATCTCAAGGAATGAACGCTAGCACCACGCTGGCTCGCCGAGCTTTTCACTTTTAATAATTTCTAACGACAATATCTCCATCATGTAATTGATATAGTGTAAAGGGCAAATTTAATGTGCGTTTAATGCCTATATTTATTTGCATAAAGATTAATACTGAACTAAAGAACAACAGTTTTCGAGTTTATCGCGTTCAGACAGACAAAAAGACTCGGCTGGGGACTTCCTTTTATAATATTTATAGATTATAATTTCATGGAATAATATTGATCCCATCAAAAACATAAATCTAAAAAGGAGAGCCAAGTTCAATATAAAAATTATGCTAGCCTGTGGGCTTCGCTGTAACAAAAATGGAATGAGTGCCAAGTTGTATGAAAAATCCAAAAATATATTTATAGGAACAAAATAAAAGTATTATGAACATGTATTAAATTCTCTGTCTTTGCTTTATTGGATACCTATAACAATTGCTGTTATTTCAAAATGCAAGATCTTAAAGTAGGTTAGATATAACTTGACCAGGTTCATCTTTTACGTCACTCATCCTATTATAATATTATAAATGCGAAAGTATTTCTTTGTTTGTTTAATTGTTTGTTTGTATGTTTGTTACTCCTTCACGCAAACTGGTCCGATTTTCATGAAATTTGGCACACACATAGAGGGTAAGTTTTTATCCCGAAAAAATGTTTCTATGGGATGCCATGGGATGATTTTCTATTTTTCACGGGATCGAAATTTACGAGGGTGAAACCGCAGATCGCAGCAAGTTTTAAATAAAGTTATTCAACATATATGAATATATTTTACTATTGATAAAAACTGGCCAAGTCAAATCTAACCTACTTTCAACGAGAAAATATTTATGTTTTTCTTGACAGACTTATAGACGTTCAGATGGTCAACAAGTGGTGTTTTATATACATATTTTAATTTCCTTTAATTGAAGCATAAAAATTAAGAATAAATAATTGTGTAAAGTAGGTATATAGTAATAATATATTCATAATTACGATTTAAAGTACTATAATAAGAACAAAACACTTCGGTTGACAATTAGGTATAATGTTGAAAATGTAAAACATTAAAACTATATTATGCAAAGAAACAGAATTAATTAGTGACATTAAAATTTATACATACCTTCTTTTGGTAAGTAAATAAGTTAATAAAACATAATAAAAATAATTATCAACATAGTGAAATCTCATATCTAAAACTAATATTATAATATATAAGTATACTACTAATATTATAAATTGAAAACTTAGTATAAATCTTAAACACACAATTAAGATGATATCTCCACAAACGATCCACTCCACAAAATTGATTACGCCTCATTTTAATTTTCGAGATCGTGTTTCAGAATTGTAGATAATCTTCTAGATCTTCTCTTTCACATTAACATTATTTTATCCAATACAACACAGATAAATTATACATATCTCAGGTATAATAAATAGGGTAATATAATAATAATAGGTGCAGTGTGCTTCATTAAAATTCTTTTGGTCGAATTTGTGTGATTTTATACCTAATACACATAAATCCCTTTACATTTAATACTAGGATAGGATAAATAGCTACTAAAACTTTATGAAATAGTGGTATATACTGGGGGAAAGCTACCCCCATCTTCAATTCCTAACGTCTAGAAGTTGTGCAAACTCTAATCATTAGGGCATTTAGTAAGTTCACTAATTATTCATCATCATCATTATTCATTCATTCTGAACTATTGCTGAAGAAAATTCTTAATTTCCTCCTCACGCGATCAACATCCTCTTTTAGATCACTTATTGGTTGAACCGAGTGGTACGTGTTGAGACAAATGCCGAGCGCATTACTTGACAATAATCTTAGCTGCTCGCCAAGGGCTTTTCCAGGTGTTACTTGAGAGAGTGGAATGGTACACGGAGATAACGCATGAGCCTAGACCTCTGTTGTCCTGGTGTTTTTATGTCCGTCCGAAGATACTGTCACCTTGTCGTGGAGGGAGGGCTCGCGTGCCTCTATGATCCCCAAGAATATGCCAGACCCATACCCATACCGAAGAGGCTTGGGGAGAGAGACCAGATTAAGAGCAGCTCAGCTGGGAGGTCCTCCACCCGTCTCTCTGAATCAGCAGATGGCGGCGTGGATTAGGACGACTGGCGTAGCGTGCTCCATTGGAGCATTGGGTCCAGAGGTCAGGATGGGAACCTGATCCCATTGCACGGTTCCAACGTTCCGTAGGGTTTGTTCAAATGCAGCCTGACCGTCCCCAAGGAGGAGAAGTCTGGCCTTTTCACCGAGGCCAACCTGTACCTGGAGGGACCCTGTTGTTTGTAGATCCGGGGCCCTCCAATTATAGGCTGAAACCACATACCTGCAGGGGTTTACTCGTAGGGGCAACCCAATTGCTGAACCCGACACTCCACCCGGTTGAGCCACCCGGTATCCTGGGCAGCGTTCCAAAATAAGCTATGAAAAAAAAGCACTTATTTTAACGTTGTAGACATTCCTGGCCTGGCTTAGTGTAAGTATTTCATCGTACTAAGGACGACACGTTCGTCGATTTTCGGCTCACTGAGTTCAACCACCTCCGTCTATCTGCGTGTAGTGTACGTATGTACATATTATGTGTGGATGTAAACCCTTTCAGTTTACGCTTCGTTGACTTATTTTTTAATAGTATTTTTTTATGGCACAGGGGGGCAAACGAGAATTCGGAGTCATTTTCATGACTACCGACGCCCATAGACATTCGCATAGAGGCTATACAGGTGCGCTGCCGTCCTTTCTCCTCCCACCTCCATTGGCCACCGGCTACTCACACATGACACGAAACAGACAGCACGACTGTCACGTCCAAACGAGAGGTACCTCCCCGGTCGAGCTGGACCAAGCCAACCAATCAGCTGGTGCCTTTTGGTGATTACTGACGCCCATAAACATCCATGTAATTGTTATGCATTTAAAAGGAAGGAAGATACCTGTCTCCGGAAACTCAGGCCGCGGGTAAAGTAACAACATAATCCTCATTCAGATAACGGGTAGGTCTCCAAGGTCCACCACCTCTTCCTTCACACACACACCTTCTTATAGCAATAAAATCTGAAAAACTTATCAACCGGTTATAAACTTCCTACCCACTGTAACAAACAGTTTGCGACAAAAACCACATGTAAATAAGATCCACTCAATTTTAATACCTATCACCAGATCATCGAAACATAGCAATGCATGAATATTTAATGTATTTTAATTATATCCAGGAAATAATTAAAATACATTCAATATTCGTGCTTGCAATATTTATGCATGTATAACAACGAATTCAATATTTCAAAATCAATAAACAATCAACAACAAAAACCAAACCGATGGTTATTAGTAAGCTCTATTCTGTTATATCTGAATTGTTATATGCCAATTTAGAATTGATCTCGTTAAAATATTTTCCGCGAGTCCAATTTATTATGTGTACTCAGTAATTCAGGTAATACGGTATTGTGAATGCGAATTCCCTCATTATTTCATTTGCCTTCGGATTATATGTGAATGACATACTTCTTATAATAGCTTAGTATTGCACTAAAATACGTTTCGAGCAGCCATTTATAAAGCCTTTTTATTAGTGACTACGCATCTTAGAAGTTAAAACCTCTTTAGACCCCTCTAAAAAGTTTTCACTCAGGCGTACAGAAGATATTTTGAGTTCTCGTCAGCAAACACGCCATACGTACCACAGAAAAGTGAAGCTACATATAGGTTTTCAACATTGTTTTAAATTTTCATTTGTATCTGTACTCCCTGTGACTGCACTCCTGTGTCACCAGAACACACCGCGCTCAACAATTATACAACCTTACACATAGCCATCAACGGTGTGGATGCTAAAGAGGTTGACGTGTTGTCCTCTTCCTTCTTCGCCTCCAATGGGCCACCCGAGAGCTGTCACTTTGCCGTTGTACCGTGAGAGCTTTGTATCACCAACTCCTCGGACCGTGAGGCTGCCGCTGCAGCTGCATGGCAGTATCTCTTACTTGAATTCTGTTAAAGTGACTGGCTGGTCTAAGAAAACACCAAAGGGTTCGATAAGGATAGATTCTTATTATTATTCTAGAGAATAGAGGTAGAGAAAGAAATACGAAAGGAGAATATCCAGTAAGTAGGTATAAACTAAAAAAAACTTAAGTAGAAACATAACCTGGAAAATTTAAAATTTTACGTGAAACCGCCGTGCACAGCTTGTTAAATATTAAATTTTTGTATTGTCATCAGTTTTCTATGATATGCAAAATTTCAAACTATTTGGATACCTGGAAGTTAAATGTAATTCAAAGATCCTTTTACATTGATACATACAATATAACTTTTTTATAAATCATGTAATATAAAAAAAACAATAGATTATAATATAAATACAAATTATCATTAATAAATTATTATTTCTAAAAGGCAAGAATACCCTGTCAGACACCAACACTTTTTGTTCTTACCTTTTGTCTCCTATTATACGCCTTGGTCACGCCTCAGTGTGACCCTCATCATGTGACGTCACAGAATCGGGATCTGACCTCATTTTAATTGGTTCTGAATAGCACTTATACTATGCACCTATAGAGACAGGAGCTGGTATTGAAATGCTTCATCACTACATAGTATAAAACAAAGTCGCTTTCCGCCGTCTGTGTGTCTGTATGCTTAGATCTTTAAAATTACGCAACAGATTTTGATGTTTTTTTTAATAGATAGAGTGATTCAAGAGAAAGGTTTATATGCACCTATAGTAAGTATCGTTTTGAATTTTGAAATTTACGGAAGCTAGTAAATTATAATATAGACTACTTAGATTAATTACATCATCACAATAAATCAATCGTTTCAACATCTGTTTAATATCTCAATATGTAATTATGATTTATTTTCCCACAGGTCGAACAGAGTTGCCGAGAGACTGCCACCGTCAACTCACCCCCTTATAAAAAAAACCCGCCCAAGGGCGAGACAGATTCGCACACCGATGGTTCCGTACCAACGAGAGGTAAAGTAAAAGTGTCTATATCCGCGAAAGATGAGGTGAATCACACAAGAAACGGTGTGCAACTATTAGTGTATACGCTGTCCACTTTACTGACTGACCGCCACACACGTCGTCAATTTTACTAAATACTTACGAAGAGGTAGTGCCATGCTGCATATAGGGTTGCCATCCGTCCGGGTTTCCCCCCTAGTTTAGAGGGCGTCCGGGGAGCGTCCGAGCGGGCTTTATTTGTAGTCCGGATTTGGATTTGATTTTTGAATTATTGATTTGATTAAAAAAAGTAAGACTAAAAATTTCAAGTTTTGAAAGAAATGTTTATGGTTACTAGAAGTATTTTTTTTAAGATCGTCATTTAGTTTAAAAAACCGGCCAAGTGCGAGTCCGACTCGCACACCGATGATTCCGTAATCCAAACGTAATGCATGGTTTTCAATTATTGTAACTTTACGCCTGCCGTTTAAGTTGACAAACTTATATAAGCGGTTGCTCACACACATTTAGTAGGCAACGAATTACAGTTATAAGTTATTTACTAGTTTTCAGATTTATTCTTATATATGTGCTATAAGCTCTAACTTCTTGCCAAATTTTACAACTCCAGGTCAACGGTAAGTACCCGATAATTTTTTGGTTTTGGACAAAGTACGTTTTCATACAAAATTTGTGCATGCAATTGGCTATAACTTTTTATTGCGTTAACTTAGAGGTGTGATTTTTTAAAGGCATTAAGACTTAACTTATCTCCGTATTTGACAAAAATTTCAGCTTAATCCCTTTACTCATTTTAGAGAAAAAGGTCTGGACAGACGTACAGACAGACGGACAACAAAGCGATCCTATAAGGGTACCGTTTTTTCTCTTTGAGATACGGAATCCTAAAAATTAATTATTAATTATTTAATTTTTATTAATTATATGATTAATAAGCATTAAAATAAATAATAATTGATTTATGACCATTAAAACTACTGTGCGCTACAAGCGCAATTTCATCCCACGCACCATTTCAATATGGAATCAGCTGCCCCCCTCGGTATTTCCGTACCGATTCGACCTAGGGATGTTCAAGAAAAGAGCTTATTCTTTCCTCAAAGGTCGGCAACGCATCTCTTAGACCTCTGGTGTTACGGATGTCTGTGGGCGTTGGTGTTCACCTTACATCAGGTGACCTTAAAAAAAAACTATATTTTATTCTTCTGAGTATCTTATGAAAAATACTATACTCTAATGTCCGGGTAGGAAGCTCAGAAATCCGGGGTTCTTACGTGCCTTGTCCTGGTTGACAGATTTTTGAAATGGCAACCCTAGCTGCATAGGAGGAGGTAGTGCCATGCATGGTGCATGACACTACATCCTCCTATGCAACGGAACTGGGCCGGCACGACCGGGGAAGTACCTATCGCTCACTTGATACCGGCGTAAAGTGACAGCGTCGCTGTCGCGTTTCGTGCGGTTTGTAAGTAGCCGGTGGCCCATTGGGGGGGGGGGGTGATAGGAGGGCAACGCATCTGCGTAACAATCATGCGAATGTCCATGGGCGTCGGTAGTCATCAAAAGGCTCCGATTGCTCGTTTGTCCCCTTACGCTATAAAAACAAACACTAAATACATATCATGTTCGTCACATGTCACTAAAGATACTCTTTACTAAAGTGAGGTGTCATATTCAAATAGAATTCACCACCGTATTTAAACGTGAACATGTACTGTGTTAACACCATAGATATCAGAAGTCAATAGATGGGCAATCGAACACAATTTGTACGAGTCCAGATG
>LUGF01003339.1:124657-137049 GCA_001625245.1 Calycopis cecrops | reverse complement strand
TGTGTCTGATCGTTTGTTAGGCGATCTTAACATTTTCTCGCAGCGCAACTTCTTTCAATTTTGCATATGCTATATTATTTTTTGTTTGCAATATTTTTAACTTCTTTAGATGATTATGCGAATCTGATCCTAATTACAATAGGTTAAAAGCTTATAATTCTATAAGAGTGTTACTAAGATTTTGGAACAAGTTAACACGTCCGTTCGCAAAAACGCCTAGCGGCCGAAAAAAAGAAAAAAAAAATGGTGATATAAAATGGTGCAATGCATGGTACCAGTGACCAGTCTAGATACAATATAATGGGTAGAATAATAGAAATAATCCTTACAGTCTCAATATTTTTTTATTAATGAGCAAAGTTTAAGGTAGGCTATTAAGGCTCCACGCCTTGATGTCTACCGAGTACCGACGCCCCTAGACATCCGCACGTTTTTTATACAGATGCGTTGTCATTTCCTGCTCTCCGCCTATGAGACATCAAACTTACAAACCGTATGACAGTTGTCACGTCACAGTGGTAGCATCTTAGCATGAACCGGCGGTCATGCCAAGTACGGACCCAATTCTGCTGCAATGTGGCATGATAATAATCAATATCTCACCTTTCTCCTGACACCGTTGAGATGTAGCTTCACCATATACTTCCCGAACGGATTGTACACGGGGTCCTTGTTCTTGTTCTTGGGGTATATGATAGACGTTATTATCTTCTTGTTGAACCGTTTCTCGTACAGCGCGCTCACTGCTAGGGAAGCGACGAACGAGCAGTCGGACACTATCTGAAAACAAACAAAAGTAAGTCCAGGTATGACATGCCTGCCTTGATCATCTTTGTTTCAATTGGTTTGTAAAAAGCTGGTGGTTCAAACTACTCCTTTGCCCCCTTCTAACAATAAAAAACTTTATAGTATTAGAGGCGCTTAAAAATAAATATAAATAAATAACGACAAACTCACAGTCTGCTTTATGCTGTAACAGTCAACATGGTCTCCAACTATCAACTTTGGATCAGGTGACACTTCGTGTGGCCTAACCCACCTATCAAACTCTCTCAGTTGCTTCGAGGACAGTTTCAACTCGCTCTGCCTATCTTCAAACGGTATTGCATATTGGAACTTCTCCGAAAGATCCACGTCCATGAACGGTAGGAAGCAGTTGTTGTTAATTTTTGATGTTTCACGTAACACTACTTTCTCTTCCTCTGTGTACACTTGTTTGCCGCTGACCTTTAAGTGGACACTCTGCTCTCTTTGGAAGTTTGCTCTGTTCGGTGTCACTGATGCAAGAAAAAGAAGTTATTTTTTTGATGTTTTGGTTCTTGGATACATAAAACTAAAAGAAGTGTGGCTAAGATGTTCTTCGTTCAAGTGACTATGGAATTGTTCATGTAGATATTGGATAAAAGCATCTCAGTTATTTAGCCAAATATTAAACAATTATGCCAAATAATAAAAATGGATATAAAAAATTAATTACCAGATTTTCTTGTTTCATTAATTGATAAGGCACCTAATCTATCAATACCCTTGATTTTTTCAGCTCTTTCTAAAGCCTGTGCAGCTAGTCCATTTAATTTTGCTCTTACTTCTGGAATATTTTTCTGTAAAAAAAAATATTTTTAATATGTACCTATTTCTATTTTTGTAACTGTTAATATTCATAACTTAATAAGTGTTACAAGCAGCTATTTCTTTGTGCAATTAATAATATAAGATGACTTATGAAGGTATGAAGATATGTGCAATAAATGTATGTGTGGCACTTCAAGTTTAACATACTATTTCTTATAATTATTTGAAAAAAAAATTTTTTTCAATCAATTCAAAAATTACAAATCTACGAAATAGAATGGACACTATACAGTTATAATAATAATTTGTCTGTAGCAATTAACAATGTTGGATTTTGCATTTTTGCGATTTTCTTTATATTGCCTTACAGGTTTTAAAAATGCTCTCCGATATTATATTTTATTACTTACTAAAATATTGAATTCCTAAAATAAAAAGTTACACAAAAAATGTATATAGAGGTATATAAAAAAAAATAGGTAATGCTATGTCATGTTCAAGTTTGCTAATTTCTATGATTATTATGCTAATCTACTAAAACTGAATGTTATTTTATTAGATTAACCTTATTTATATTATAAAATATGTGAATTTAAGGGTGCATGTTACAGTTCACGTCACTACTCAACCAATTATGATAAAACTTTATATACATACATTTTTATTAAAAAGGACAAAAATTAAGATGAACGCCGCAGATAAAACCTAGTAATATCATAGAATAAAAATGTTCAGTAAGTTGAAATCAATAAAAACCATTTTCTTTTAATCAACTGGCATTTTTATCCCATTTTGTAAATTACACATTATATACGATTATAATCATTAAAAAATAACTAAGCAAAATGCAGATCAAAGAGACAAGTATTGTGGTAAATCTTGATGATTATGACACGTTGAGGATAATCATTATTAATTTTCGTTTGAATCATAGTTATTTAATAATAATGCACAAACTCTTTAGCTCTATAACGTTAGTATGGATTTCATTTTATAATATATTTTATTATGTACATATATATTTTAATAATCAAGTGGACTCATTCAGTTGTAGTCTAAAATATGATATAACACTAAATACTAATTAGTTTCTTCAAGAGGATTAATCACACTTGTGTTAAAATATAGTTAACAATATGCAGGAGTATCTTGGCTATTACGACCGTAATTGCCCATTTACCTCCCTTGTATTGTAAAATACTTGCTTATGCAATAAACAGAAAATCACAAAAATGCAGAACCGACAATATTTAATTGCTATGGTCAATATACCTACAGCAGTGACTAAGGCTAGTTCAACAGCCTGTGTATAAGACTGCAGTGCTATATCTTTTAAACCCGCTTCGTCTGCATCTAATGCCTGTTGCATTAAGAAGTAACATTTTTGCATACTTCTTTCACTCTCTGCTTGCTGTGCTATATCTGAAAATGTGTAAAACCATGAAAATGAAAATGTTTATATTCAAAATAGAATAGTACAAATCACTTTTTGAATGTCAATAATTATAACTATTACTTTGCTAAGTCTAAAAAGTGGTACATCTAGTTTGTGCCAATTCTTATAACAATATGCTTAAGATATTCTCTACTACTACATTCCACAGTTGCAAATTGAAGATTTTCTTAAAACCTTTGTTTAAAATAATTCATATTCTTGTGTTTATTTAATAACACCATAAATATAAATAATATAATATACAGCTAGAATAAGTGTTTTTTGCCAGTTAAAAATATTATAAGTAGTGTTCAGTGCTGCATTATCAGCTTTAGGAATGGAAAAAATGTAATCATTGTACTGAGCAACTACAGTGAGCAACGGGTAAATGACCTGGCCATGTCCATGATCAGCTAGTGAGAAAACTTAAAAGAACTGGCTAAACCATTGCTTCGATTGATCTGATTTTTGTTGTGTAGTCTGGAAATGATACACTAAATATGTGGTTTCATTTATCGCCTCTTGTTTTTATCAACCTTATATATTATTTATACTATATATAATAAGCATGAATAGCATGGCTTTGCCTGTCTTATTTTTATTGAATAAGGTATATATGGTTGAGGTGTCGCAACACAAATATATGTGTAATGGTATCTCCATTACATTGATATGGTCTATAGGCGTAATGGTTAAGAATAATAATTATGATTCTGGTATAACCCATTCACCACAGTATGACTCATCCTTTATTTTCATAACATTGTTGAGTTAAGTGTAGGAAGTATTAACTTAATATATTACCTTTTTGTTCTTCTAATAATATAGCTCTTTCCATATACTCTCTAACTTTGTGTACAATATCCATTCGTTTTTCTGGTGGTAACGAGTCCCTTAGTTTGTCTAATAATCTAGCTGCTGTTCTATAACATTCTACTGCTTTGTCTATTTGTCCTGTTTCGTCAAACCTGACTGCAAGTGAAGCCGCCTCCGTTGCATTATCAAATATACTCATTATAAATAATTAAATGTAATGCTTTAAAATTTATTTTTGTGATTCAAAAACCTAAATATTTGAAAATGTTTATGTTGCCATTTGTCATTGTCAAATTTTATAAATGACAAGTCGTCTACTTTTTACGACGTATTGCTACATTAAGCATAGGCATGGTATTGTACAAATTGTGTTACTACTCGGCCGCGTTAACATGGCACCTGGATTTTGATGTAAAAGACAAGTAGCGTTAGCATCACAGTTTTTTTAAAATTTCTTGTTACTTAAAAAAAAAATATTTGTTATTGTTTTTTTTTAGTTTTTAGTAGTTTTAGTTTTTCTTTTAACAGTTAGGTTTGGACGTTTTATTTTCTAACAGCTACCTACATAAATTTGTTATTAGAGACAGTGCGTTTTCCAAATTTAACACAAATGTTCACGCTTGAACATAATCGCGCATCATCACCAGATGGGGCAGCAGCGTTGCTGACTCTTTAAGACGCACATTGGTATAGGGGAACGGCGGCACATTCCGTACAGCGGGCGATACCGTACATCGGATTTGACGATGAACCAGTGCCGTGAGAATAAGTCTGTCCGTGTCTAGGGATCCCGTGATGATAGAGAAATGTCACCCCCCGCCGCTCGCGCGAGTGACGCCACAACTTTTGCGAGCAGCATATGTGTCACATTCACGAGCAATTTTTTATTAAAAATGAGGTGAATTATTTACGCAGTAAGTACTGTATATTTACATACGCTTTATATTGAAATCTATTATTTACTGAACTACGTGTCACAATATTGATTTAGATTCTTCTTTGCATTATTTTTTATTTGAAAAAGATACACAGTTATTAGTCATTAAACATTTTTTACGAAATGGCGGCATCGGGTGGGTTCGTACACTTATGTATGGTAATAGGCGCAAGTGAGAGTGATACCGAGGACGACGAAAGTGAAAGCTCTGTTATGTCTGGCATAGAAGAGTTAGATTATGATTAATTGATAAAAATTATGATAATTATCCTACAAATATTTTAAATGTGAATGTGTGATTGTTTGTACACTATCACGCAAAAACTAGTCAACCGATCATTATAAAACTTTGGAACACATATTCCTAGAGGTGTTAGAAATGACATAGCATGCTTTTTATAAAAAAAAATTATTAGAAGAGTCAAAAAAATTGCAGTGGCAGATATTAGAATTCTATTTTTATGTTAGTTTATTTTTTTTATTTTTTCTATTTTTTGTTATTATTTATTATTACTGTAGGTACAAATGCGCTGCCTTTCTTTCTCCTCCCACCTCCATGGGCCACCTGCTACTTATCTCTTTTTATTTTTTCTATTTGTCTTTCTGACTGATCGATATTTTTGTCAGCCACCCTTTGTTTTATTAAATTCCAGATATGTTCTTTTTTTTTTACTATATAGGAGGGCAAACGAGCAGCCGGAGCCATTTTCATGACTACCGACGCCCACAAACATCCGCACAGAGGCTATACAGATGCGCTGCCCTCATTTCTCCTCCCACCTCCATGGGCCACCGGCTACTGTGTAAGTAGCCGGTGACCGTACGAAACGCGACAGCACAGCTGTCACTTTAGGCCAGTGTCGTGTAAGCGAGAGGTTCCTCCCCGGTCGTGCCGGCCCAATTCGACTGCATGCAAGCATGCAGTGTGGCACTACCTCTTACCAGATGTTCGATTGAATTTAAATCGCAGTGGTAAGGTGGCAGACGTACGACTTCGTGGCTATTGTCTCTCAATAATTCATCTACCACATATTTTTTTAAGTTTATTTATTTTTATCAATTGGTATAATTCTGGTTTGGTAATTGTGGCATCACAATTTATATTATTTTTTGTTAGCCAGCTTCGCATCTCAGTCTTCAGTGACGACTGGCATGGATTTTTTTCCGATTGTGTCGAATGGTACGGAGTGTAAAGCCGTATTCTCCACATGCATGGGCGCGAATTGAATCCATTTGAATCGAATGTCCATTGATATTTATTGAAGGGCTTCAACAAATAAATGTATATTATATAATTCCTTATAAGTTTTGTTTCTCTATCTCCTGTACTAAATCTGCCCCTCCGTCCGGTGTAGCCACAGCAATAAGCTCATAATAAAGGCTTAGCATAAAATAAATGTTGATATAATATCATATACTTCAAAAAAAAATAACTTTTATATTTAAATATTTTTTTTCACTCAGTACTATAAACGTCATCAATTGAGCCAGGTGCCATGTTAACGCGGCCGAGTAGTAGTTTAGATTTGACTTGGATAGGGTCCAGTCCTGAGTCGAGCTGGAGGCACATACTAATATAATGCCTACAAAAACCGGGTAGTGAAGTGTCCATGAAACTATCAATCCATTCAGAGTCTGAAGGACCAACTTCCGTATAAGGATTGTTCAGTAATACAAAACATTAAACAACCCAGTCAATTTCGGGACAGTGTTATTGAATATTGGGTGAGCGAGGTTCAGCAATACACTACTGGTACAGTGCGTTGTATATTATGTTTTCAATATTTGACAACCGCTCTTTGACTATTTAAACAATCGGAGAGATCACCTTAAGGACTATAAGACAACAAGTGTTCCCCTCTGTTAAAGGTAAAAAGATCAATAGTCCATTTCGGATACTGAAAGCATCAGGCTCTACACAATCATCGGTTTTTAGCCTTTAGTTTTTTTATTGCATACATTAACACCAAATAAAGGAGCAATCGGAGTCATTTAGTATTTTCCGACACCCATATGCTGATGCGTTGTACTCCTCCACTACACCTCCTAAAGGGGCCACCGGCTACTCACAAATCATACGAAATGTGATATCCTTAATTTTAAGATGGTCTTGAGTAAAAGGTATTAGGTACCCCATTGCTCGTGCTGTCCTAATTCGGTTAAAATGCGACATGACAGTTACTAGTACTTACTAGATGATTTTGACCAAAAACTCATACTCATTCATTTATTTATTAAAAATAATAATTGTAGGTATAACATTAAATAGTTTAAAACGGGTAGTATTTAAACGAGTGACTGTAAATTAAAGTTTGAGGGGTCAAAAATAATGAATTTAGCGTACAGAATTACTAAGTGAGCGACTGATTGCGAGCGACAAGACTTCTGTTTGTTCATTTGAACAGAACAGCAACTTACAAACATTAATTATTTGAACTACCTATAATACAAAATGAGAAACTTCATAATATTTGAGCGACCTAATAATTATTGTTTGAGTGCCAACATTACGTCCTGCATTTTTTTCAATATTAATTGGTAAACTATTTATATAATATATTGAGCTACAATTTATCTTAAATGTTTTGAAAATAAAAACGTATTTGAAAAATACTTTAATAAGCAGTGTACTTAGATCATTACTATATGATCTAATGCACACTGCATTAGTGTACTGTGAGCACACATTTTTTTTAAATATGCGAAAAAACTATTTGAATAATAATGATATTAAATGCTGCTGGACCGGTTCAGTCGAGAGTTTTCTCGGTGGATATTATAATTGTTCCATACGATGAAAATGTTTCCTCCCACCTCTATGGGCCACCGGCTGCTTACGTACCGCACAAAATGCGTCAACACAGCTGTCATTTTACGCAAGTCTTGTGTAAGCGAGAGGTACTTCCCCAGTCGTGCCGGCCAAATTCGGCTATTGTGTGGCACTACCTTGGGAAAAAGTTTTATTCCCATGGGAAAACGGATAAACTTCTAAACGGTTTGACCGATTGGGTTGAAATTTTATATGGGTATAACGATGGTTATCTAGATCAAGAAGGTCCGCTGCTGTCGGTATGTCAACTACTTAACGGCTTGACCGATTGGGTTGAAATTTTGTATGGGTATTTCGATGGTTACCGGGGTGGTAAAAATTGTAATTGGGTCCGGTAGGTGGCGCTGTTGTCGGAATGTCAACTTCTAAACGGCTGAACAGATTGGGTTTAAATTTTATATGGGTATTTTGATGGTTACCTGGATGGTAAAAAAATATAATTGGTTCCAGTAGGTGGCGTTGCTATCGTAATGTCAACTTCTAAAAGGCTTGTCCGATTGGGTTGAAATTTCGTTGATTCTTTGATTCCTCGCCCTGCCTCGCGCCATTTAAATTCGCGCGCAGCGAACAATCTGTAGTTTTCATTAAAAATAATATCAATATAAAAAACACAACACCTCAAATAGATTAGCCGTCATCAATAAACAGTAATAAAGCAGCTCACAAAACGTTGCTTAAACTTTATAGCAGTTCGTTAAGTAAAACTTCATTTGGAAAAATCATCTGATCTCCTAACTTCATATTAACGTTGCCCTTTTTGTATTTCTAGTTGCTCACTTAGTAATTTCGTCGCTCAGCTAGATTTTTAATATGTGAAATGAATTAATCGCAACTCACTTTTTGTAAGCTGGTTTTGAATTTTATTATTAGCCAATATTCGTCGTTAGTTTAGTTTATTTTTCGCTTACTTATTTTCTTACCACTCGAGTTATTAATACAGTATCCCATCATTAGTCGCTAAGTTATTTTTTATTCGCTCGATTTCTTAATCCCCTTTTAAAACGACGATTTAAAATAAGGAACGTATAGTTGTTTTTAAGTTTTACATCTAGCAACCCTACCTATCATCTTACATCTGTGATCTGTCAAAGTTTCCATTACTTCAGTAGGTAATCAACTAATCAGTTCAGTCAAAATAAAGAATATTTGTGAATTGTGTCCGTACTCAGTTTATTATTAGTAATTATTATTCTAGATATTTATAGGAGACCAATTAATACTTAGTGTTTTGTGTTGTTTAATGTTTATTTAAAATTGCAATTGATTATCAAGTAAAGATATCAGTCTGGTGAGCGACAATGGCTTCTGATTTGATAGCAGAATCTACGACCGAAGTCCGAGAGAATTTGGTAATGATATGTAATGCTTTAATTATTCATGAAATGCGTACACATTTAATTTCACAATGCTGTTTCAAAACTTTGCACTTTATCAAGTTTGGTTTTGTACTTTTGATACCGAGGATATAACTCGGTATAAAAGAAAAGTTACGTACTAGTATGCAACTAGTATTATAAATGCGAAAGTTAGTATGTGCGTCTGTTGTTTTTTTACTTCAAATCTACATTACTTTTAAAAACGGATATTTGATGTATTGATATTTGTAACTCAACTACGCCAAATATACTAAACAGATCTTGATAAAGCTTGGCTAATGTGTACCAGAATAACACAAACTATAGAAAATCAAATGAAACTACGTTAGGTTTTTTTGGGACATAAGTAATGTCTAGCCCTAAGACAATGGCAAATATAATAGATAATGTTACCAGTAATAGTTTATACATTCATATTTAATTTTCTATTTATAAATAATGGTAATTTGCCACAAATGTTATACATTGTAAAGCCATTTTTAATATTTTTAAAATAAACTGCAATAAAATCCATTAAACAAGTTTTACTATACGTAATTAAACTTACTCATAAAAATTAAATAATTTTAGGTCACAACTGCAGTGAAGTTTTTGTCAAATCCCAATGTCCAACGATGTTCTTTGGAGAGTAAAAGGAAATTCCTCTTTAGTAAAGGTTTAAATGATGCAGAAATTCAGAAAGCCATTGAAAAATGTGCAGATGCCCTTGATGTACCATCATTGGCTTCAGAAATAATGCTGTTCCATCATTCCAAAAAGTCATGGCTGAGAAGCAGAGTTTTACCTGTGATAGTTTATGGTGGATTCATATACGGCTGTTACTGGTTTTATAAGGTAATATAATTTATAAATATCAAAAGGTCATTTCAAAATATGTTAGTAATGCTTGAGAAATTAGCATAACTTAATGTGGTATGCAAAAATCAAATGTTATACTAATTACAGTAGTAATAAATGCACTAATAAAATAAAAAGGCTTTATAATTATTATTATTATAAATGCACTAATTTCGTAAATTAAAATAACTACGAAAACTAAAAACGTAAATTATGTGACATAAATAAATATTAATGAATAGGGTCACTATTAATAGACAGCTTTGCATAGCATGATACTTCATGTATTAAAAGTTCCACACAAAATATACATTGGTATGTGTCTAATTTAATTAGATGTGTTTAAATAAAGAAAAGTTGAAAACGCCACTGGTGTCACTGCTTTTAAACACATTATCAGTAGTGAATTTGAACTCCGAGAAGGCATGAATTTTTTTTCACTATATGTACTTCTATAAAATAACTTTTAATTATATAATAAATCTTACTACTTACTAACCTACTATGGTTGTGCATATGCATAAAGTCTGTCGTGTGAACCTTTATGATATAAAGACTTGGAGGTCCACGAGTGACGTAATAAAGTGATTATTGTAAACTAGCTATACTGGCTTGACTTATATAAAAAACATTACCTTAGTCATGTTCATACAGGATTCCCTAGGGTAGGGTTTCTTAAAGTGGAGTCCAAGGACACCCTGAGGGTCCGTGACATATGTGTCAGGGGTTCGCGGTACCTCAGTTAAAGCTTAAAATTCATGTGTACATACAGTGATCTGCATCATGTAATAAAACAGTAAAATTCGTGTCTGTACATTGAATATACTTACGAAGAACTAATTGAGGGCGATGCTAAAATAGTATTAGAACACTTTTCAATGTTTTTTTATTTTTTTGTCTCTCTGTTTCTTCTTCTCTGAAACTACTGGACGGATTCGAATAAAACTTTTTGTTGTGTATAGATACTAAGCTTGGTCAACATCAAAAACACTTTACACTGCCATAAAGTCGCTCATTTCGGAAATTCATACGGGAAATCGGAATTTCGGCACACTGCAAGCAAACAATAACAAATCACTTTGATTATAATATTACTACGATACGCGAACGAAGTTGCTGGCACCAGCTAGTTTTTAATATAATACCTACATATTATACAAAATTTGTCTCATATTTTCCTAAAATGTTATTTGATTGAGATCCAAGGAGCTTTAAAATTCTGGCAAGGGGTCCAGGACTGCAAAAAGTTTAAGAAACCCTGCTCTAGTATCTCTTTCTATACTACTATTCTATCCAAACTTAGAGCATATAACCATAGGTTATATGCTCTAAGTATCCAAATGAGTATGAGAATGAAAGTGACTAAGTATCCAAATGATTATATTTAGACAGAATGTTTTCAAAGCAAGCCTTCACAACCAGAGCAGTGCGTAAATCATTCAAATCTACCTTTTTCAAGTTACAACATCCTTTGTTTTTAAAAACAATATTCATGCAATGGTTTTTCAACAGAATTGTCTCAGGCAACTCCTATTTGTAGAACAACCAAAGAAAAAGACGACGGTAGAATGTCTGGACGAGCTACGAAAGTCTTTAGACCTAATGAACAGTAGCATATCGTCGTTAAGAACGGAGCTGCAGACGACCACCCAGCAGAGCTCCATTAGGTCACAATTAGACAACTTGAAAGCTGATTTAGCGTCAGTTAAAGGAATTTTATTGAATAGGTAAGTTGCGTTTGGCTTATTGATTTCACAAGAAATAGATTTCCATGACCGAGTTGATCTCAGTTACTATACAGAGTAAACAAAGAAGAGTAGAGCATCTTCGGCCTCTTCGTGATCTGTCTCGCTCGCACACTTCATTATGATGCAGGGCTAGCTCGATCTTAATTCGTAATTAGCATAATATGAATTATATTATGTCGTAAGACTTGTAGGTATAGATTATACTGTATTCTATTTGTGTTTGTTTATCAATCTTGGTTGTATTAGGAAAATAAAAAAATGGCAAGATTCTTCAATATTTTGAGATTTAGGGGAGCGTTCAAGTATTCTTCTTCTTAGTCGTCACACTCTTGGCAGAGTGGTCGTGGTCGTCACATCAGGGTTGGTGACACGCTTCACAATCCGTCGCCACTCCTCTCGCATCTTTGCCTTTCTTGTGCACTCGTGGAGAGAACGATCAAGCGCAGCCTTCACCTGGTCAATCCAGCGCATAGGCGCCCTGCGTGGTCTTGTACCCTCAACTCTAGCCTGCACTACAAGGCGTTCTATTGATGCATCACCCCGACGCGAAACATGTCCGAAATAAGTAAGAATGCGACTTTGGACGATGGAAGATAGACGCTGTTGGACACCGAGCTCCTTGAGGATAGAAATGTTCAATTATTACGTAACGCAAATTTACGGTACACGTTACAGGGGCGGGTGGGGGGTTTCGAACAACGCGTTACATAAGATAGTTTGTTTTTAAATAAAAAAAAGTAATATCCCAAGTTAGAAAAAAAAAACCGGCCAAGTGCGAGTCAGACTCGCACACCGAGGGTTCCGTAGGAACGGGAGGTATGAGCAAAAGTAATAGACGTTG
>LUGF01003339.1:109351-124338 GCA_001625245.1 Calycopis cecrops | reverse complement strand
AAAAATGACGAATGGGACCTTTGTTGTTCAATTTAAGTAAAAATATGCTGATTTGTGTAACGTTTTGGGGAGCGAGAGGGAGACTCAAAAATCTTAACAAAATGCGTTACGTAATACGCGAACGCTCCTTTAGTGTTTTTGCACGTTGAAATGTTATTCACATACGCAATAATATCCGGCTCGGTATCACATCTTCACGATCAATTAAACGCGACCATTGTTACGAAAGAAACAAAAAAACTTTCATTAAACATACGTCGAAATATTGAATCAAATAAGCGTCTTTCGTACTACTAAATTATACTACTACTACTTATTACTATTTAGGTAAGAGGTAGTGCCATACTGCAGGCTTGCATGCAGCCGAATTGGGCCGGCACGACCGGGGAGGTATCTTTCGCTTACACGAGACTGGCGTAAAGTGACGGCTGTGCTGTCGCGTTTCGTGCGGTGTGTAAGTAGGCGGTGGCCCATGGAGGTGGGAGGAGAAAGGAGGGCAGCGCATCTGTATAGCCTCTATGCGGATGTTTGTGGGCGTCGGTAGTCATGAAAATGGCTCCGGCTGCTCGTTTGCCCTCTTTTATCATAAAAAAAAAAAAACTATTCTAAAAATCTAATTTCTCCTTCTAAATATATTATAATTGTGTACATGGCGCGCTAGTGCACAATCAAGTGACTCAAACATGATCGCTATCTGGCTATTCGGGTTATTCGGTTGGGGTATGTTTGCATGCAGTCGAATTGGGCCGGCACGACCGGGTACCTCTCGCTTACACGACATCGGCGTAAAGTGACAGCTGTGCTGTCACGTTTCGTGCGGTGCCTATGGATGTGGGAGGAGAAAGGAAGTTCCACCCGTGATTGTTTTGGAAACCCTGCTTTGAAGAATTGTATCAGAGTAAACAAAGAAGTGTAAGTCCACTTCATACAGAGGTACCAAGCGTGGTGTGCACCTGTGCGTATTTTTTTTATGGTATAGCGGGCTAGACGAGCAATCGGAGCCATTTTCATGACTGCCGACGCTCATAGACATCCGCATAGAAGCTAAACAGATGCGTTGCCCCCCTTCTTTCTCCTCCTCCATAGGCACTGTACACCTCTGGCTATTCGCAGGAATCAATTCCCCACCATGAAGACCCGATCAGAGCCCCCTTCCATACCTGCGTGGCAGCGGCAGTCGGAAGAGGCTTCCACGGAGGTAGTAGAAGACAAGAAACCTCACCGGAGCCGCAGCCAGCGCAGCCACTCGGGCGGCTCCAACTCCAGCGAGGGCGAGCAGGCCACCAAGAACAGCGACAGCAGCTTGGAGATCATGTGAGTGTGAATCTAGCTTGGTGGAGATCATGTGAGTATGAATCTAGCTTAGTGGAGATCATGTGAGTGTGAATCTAGCTTAGTGGAGATCATGTGAGTGTGAATCTAGCTTGGTTGAGATCATGTGAGTATGAATCTAGCTTGGTTGAGATCATGTGAGTGTGAATCTAGCTTGGTTGAGATCATGTGAGTGTGAATCTAGCTTAGTGGAGATCATGTGAATAGCTTGTTGAAGTTAAGATTTGTAGGCGGTTGGGGCGAAGCATAAGGCACATTATATGGACTTGACGCCGTCTCCACTCCAAATCAACTCGATGTATGGTATTCAAATGTAAGCTTTATGTTGTGATTCTTGTGAGTGAATCAGACCACCCGTGGACACTGCGTGGTCCCCGCATTGTCCACCTATTGACTACTTACAAAGTTGTTTTTTGTGCCATCGTTTGATCACGTAATCATTCACAACTTGTCCGCACAAGAATATAGGCATGTTGGCCGAGCATCTGATATGGAGGATGAGAACTCTTGTTATCTGGTGTGGGGCAACCCTTCTGTGGATGAGGCGTTGGTCCCCTTTGGGAACTAACATCGAGTTGTCCTGATTTAAAGTTCCGGGGCATCTCACCTACTCATGGCACTCGAGGTGGCCTGGACTACTCAGTAATTGTGTACCGAAATCCCGACACACCACCAAACGCTGGTCCACCCATCCAGGGCCTTATTAATGCGCTTTCCCGCCCACAAAAAAAAATGTTGCCACTCCTATATTGAATACAATAGAATAAAAATAGACCTTCAAAGGTCGTTGCTATTTATTTAACATATTTAAATTGAAATATTTAAATTCCTTTTTTTTGTGTTAAATTTAAATAATAAATTGTTAAATATTTAATTGTCCAATGTGGCTAGTTAACACGGGGTGTATATTTATGGGTGCTTAAAGTGTCGGTTAGCCAAATAATAATGTCGCCATACCCGAATTACGATTATATCTATAGAGACAAGCCATCTTCTCACGCAGGACATGTTATAGTGCACAATTAGTGTGTGCGTAGATACAAGGGACTCTCTGTTCCCTCATTCTTATACTCCGATGGGACGGCAGTCCGACACGACCGGAGAGAAATCAGGCGCAGGACCGAAAGCTTAACGTGCTCTCCGAGGCACGGGGGTGTAACACCTGCAACTTCCTGATTCCGGACTGTTATTAGAAATGGAAAAATCCCAATAACACTTTTTTCCGATCCGGGATTTGAACCCCGGGTCCTCAAATCTGGTTGAACCACTGAACAACGAGGCAGTCAAGAGACTAACCTATTAAGGCGGGCGAAGTATAAATTTAATAAATTTTAATTATTTGAGCATTTAATATATTTCCGTTGTCTACGCTTAACAAGAGTTCTCACAGTCCTTACCACGTAGGTAACGTACTGTGTAAATTACACAAACATATTAAACTGTTATCTTATTTATTATTATAATATTATATTATACTAGCTATATCCCGCGGTTTCACTCGCGTAAGTTTCGATCCCGTGGAAATATGGACATGAAAAATAGAAGTTGGCAGATTCTCATACCTAACCGACATGCACACAAAACTTCATGAGAATCGGTGTAGCCGTTTCGGAGATGTTAACTAACACTGACACGAGAACCCCGGCCAGCCAGAGTCGGCGATCAGCTGCGATACAGCGTGTACGAAGTGACAAAAAGCTTTAAAACATTCCTGTGGCTAAACTATTGCTCAGATTGATCTGATTTTTGTGGTGTGACCTGGAAATGATACATTAAATATGCGGTTTAATTTAATGCCTCTCGCTTGTACCAACCTTGTATTATAAAATAGTAGTAATAACAACAATGTTTCTTTTGTTTGCAGAACATGAAACATGTACGTGTGGACGAACAGAAAGACAATTGGTTGTTTTGTAGCGTTATGCACTTTTATTATTAATATTTTGGCTTGCCAATATATATTGTTTTGTTATTGATTTATTAGTTTACTTACGTGGGTTTTTATGATCTAAGACAAATTTAATGATGCTTATATACGAGATACGGGGCAGTGCCGGATTAAGCGCCTAAGGGTCACTTGCACGAATCAGAGTTAAACATTTAACTCGGAGTTAAATAACTAAATCAAGGTGATGATTAGTTATTTAACTCCGAGTTAAATGTTTAACTCTGATTCGTGCAAGTAGTAGTGATGCGACTCGAGTCATGTTTTTACTCGAGTCACTCGAGTCAGTTTGTCAAATTCGTACTCGAGTGAAAAAAAATTCCTACTCGAGTGAACTTGCGCTCGAGTTACTGAGTGAACTCGAGTCACCGAGTGAACTCGTCGCGCCGAGTACACTCGGGTCGCCGAGTGAACTCGTCACTCGAGTGACATTTTTACTCGAGTGACATTTTCACTCGAGTGACTTTTTTACTCGAATATAACTCGAGTGAGGGAACAATCTTACTCGAGTGACTCGAGTCGCAAGTTCCTACTCGAGTCTCATCACTAGCAAGAGGCCCTAAGAGTGGCAATTGCTATGTGCCCCATGGTTAAAGGGGCTATAAGGCAAAGTCATCATGTTTAAACAAGAGGTAGTGCCACGCTGAACTGCATGACCGGGGCAATACCTCTCGCTTACACGATACCTGCATGAAGTGACAGCTATGCTGTCGCGTTACGTGCGGTGTGTAAGTAGCCGGTGGCCCATGGAGGGGGCTGAGGAAGGAGCGCAACGTATCTGTATAACCTATGTCTATGTGTAGTCTTGAAAATGGCTCTGACTGATAACTGTTCGTTTGACCCCATATACTATAAAAAATAATAGGGTCTTATAGCTATCTATGTTATTACTTCAAAATATCGATAACCTTGGTCCCTGAATAATATTTGCCGAAAGGTTACAAGCTAGCTTAATCCGGCACTGTAGGCCATGGGACTATAGTACTAATACTAGTACTAGTCTCCACCTATTTGAGATAACATACTATTATGTCTAATGAAGTATTTTGGGTGTATGTATGTATGTATATTTATTTAAGGCGAAACTATGGTCGAAACCGCTTGATAGACGGCCTGTAATGGGTAATACTGGTGTGAATAGATTCATAGTAGTTATTATATATAATAGATTACGAGAGAAAATTAGCTATTACGCAATGTTGTCATCTGTTTTCCAAATAATAGGTAACTAAGTCATAAAGAATTGTGAATCTGTTATATTAACAATTCACAATAACTTAAATGTGATTAATAATCATATTACTCTGTCTATTATCCTGTAATAGGTTTATGGTTAAAACGTTATATCTGTTAAAAATTGGTTTGTTGAAAAATAAAATTAATATTACATCTCTAATTCAGCTTAATTTTATTAGTGGCATTGGGTATTACATTTGTAAAATAATACTAGATATCACGCATATGGCGTCGCCTGCCAAAATTATAAAATACTATTTTATTTTTAGGGTTCCGTATCTCAAAGAGAAAAAAACGGAACCCTTATAGGATCGCTTTGTTGTCCGTCTATACGTCTGTCAAGACTTTTTTCTCTATAACGCGTGACGGGATTAAGCTGAAATTTTTGTCAAATACGGAGGTCAAGTTACGCCTTGATGCCTTGCAAAAATCACACTTCTAAGTTAACGCAATAAAAAGTTATAGCCATTTATGCATAAATTTTGTATGAAAACGCACTTTTTCGAAAACTTATAGGGTACTTCCCGTTGAGTTAGAATTCTGAAATTTGGCAAGAAGTAAGATCTTACAGTATACATATAGGAATAAATCAAAAAATTGGTGAATAAAATTTATATCACTGGAAAAATCATTACCAACTTATGCATGTAGTTCGTTTCATACTAAATGTATGCAAGCACCCGCATATATAAGTTTGTCAACTTGTCGCAGGGAAGTGTAATTTTCTCAACGTCTATTACTTTTGCTCATACCTTCCGTTCCTACGGAACCCTCGGTGTGCGTGTCCGACTCGCACTTGGCCTGGTTTTTTATGAATAATACAGCCAGTGGGAACATTTTGATGACTACCGACGCCAACAGATAAACACATAATACATTGTCTTGCCTTTTTCCTCCTCTTCAATGGGCCACCGGAAACAAACCATTTTACCGCCAATATATTTTTCATGACGCGCGTCTAAAATCGTTTCTTAAGAAGTATTCTCCAACAAGCATCAACTCTTTACCAGCTTCGTTCTTATTTGTCCGTTAACCGGTAACCGCTCTACCGACGACTGGTCTATTGGAGGATGGGGTGAAGGAGGGAATTCCGGTAGTCTCCAAATGACCCTAAAAGCTCGTTTGGGGGACAAATAAACAACAACGAGTAACCTTCTCGCTAGGTCAACTCAAACCGGCTCGTCGTCGTTTCACATCGCAAAAGGTACAGCATTTTTCTTTGTTTTTTCTCAATTATAATTTAAACTTGTTTCCTTGCGTAGGAATAATAATAGGTATAAGGGCCACCACAAACTACCTACAGACTATTGGGTGTATGTGTAATTTACTTCCTCATACCTACACTGAAAGCCTCACCAAACCGGTGAATAAAATTTCTGCAAGGACTTTAAAAACAACCACATTAAAACATGTACCATTTACGTATTGTATCTAGATGTCACCGGGATTACAAAACTAGCCTAAAATCCACTTTTTAATAGACTAATGTTATCCTAGCCTAATTTCGGCTAGAAAGCCTTGACTAGAGAATAGCCAACGTATTATACAAGTGTAATCTAATACCTCATTCTAGTATTCTGATAGGATATACCTATCACATAATATACAAGGCATAAACGCTACGACAACAAAGTGTCGCGATATTAATAGAACAATGAAGTGAAAAAAAAAAGTATATTCTGACAAGTCTGTCCGACACGACCGGAGAGAAATCAGGCCCGGCGCGTCAGCTTAACGTGCTCGCCGAGGCACGGGGGTGTACTCGACATCTTTCCGATTACAGACTTTATTACAAATTGAAAAATCTTATCACTTTTTGGTCCTAACCGAGATTCGAACCGGGACCTCAAGATCTGTTGGACTTGTGCTTATCACTAGACCGCAGTTTATAGCATACTGGCTTCAGCCCGCAGCTTCGTCGCCGTGGATTTCGGGCTTCAAAAATGGAGTTATTTTACATATAAACTTTCCTCTTAAATCTCTCTATCTATTAAAAAAATGCCATCAAAATCTGTTTAAATTTTAATGATCTAAGCACACAGAAACAGACGGCGGAAAGCGTCTTTTTCTACTATGTAATGATAATTTCAAGTTTGAATCCAATAAATAAATCCTATAATATCCGTATCTTTGTCTCGGCGGTCGGCGACGGAATGCTAATTTTCTTTATTTTTATTCAGTCCCGCCTCGTGTAGGTACAGTGCGATGATCCCAAGGGCACGACAATGTTGAATATAAATGTACGTGCCTGGGTTGTAGTAAACTATGCGTCGGCTACGACACGCTGCTGGAGTTTACTCAAAAATGGTTGAAATGCGTAAGAGTACATAAAGCTGGTGTTATGCTTACTGACGGATAGTAGCAAAAGTAGCGATTCCTACGGGTCCCGCGCATAAAGAGGCTATAAAGAATAGTCTACAGGATTTACGGGGCCTATACTAGCATTCTATGTGACTCAATACTCAAAATGATAGCATATCTAGGGCCCCTAAATTTAATTTGCTACAGGTCAAAGGGTCAAAGCAATTGGAACGATCGGTTGCTCGACTGTTTCACGTGATAACGCCTCATATTTTATAGAGCGGCTTAAAATCCATATTTCGCAGCCCCTAATGCAGTACCTACGCATAGCACTAAATAGAAAACACTGCCCTAGGAAAATGATAGAGTTAGTACACACATGCTCAACACGTGCAGTTTATATCCTGTGTTGGTAAAAAAAAGAAGGTTCTAGAAAACGAAAGTTGCAACTGAAATTCGGGCACGGATACTGTTCTGTTATTATACCTACTTCAATGCAAATTGTATGAATGTTTGTTATTCTTTCACGATAGTAAGTACTAATCGGATTTGAATAGAAATTGGCACAGTGATAGATTACAATCAAGAACGACATAAAAAAACTTGGCTGGGATAAAATCGTGGGACAATGCTTATTATTTACAAGCTAAAAATCTGTCCACACCCATTTTATGAGATTTAAAGTAATTTTCATGATATACCAGATTGTAAATAAAACCTGTGCCAAATATTAGCCATACTTAATCTGTTTAGTAGTTTTTGTAAAGAATAATATACATATTCATACTTTATTCGCATTTATTTTTTTAATAAGAAGTGGGATAGATAAAATTCTTTTGACCGCAAATTATCATTATAAATGAATTGTGAATGGTTCAAGTTATTGATTAGTTCTCAAGTGACCTCCTTTTACTCTTTTATCTCGGTGACAAGGAGTTTGCGGTCATACGTGATGTCTTCATCGGTGTTTATCTATAAATACATATAAGTATAAAGGAATGTTTGTCTGTATGTCTTTCATAGAATCGTAAACTATGCATTTGATCATGTGATGGTCTTTAGCAAAGTTGTTGTGCATGAGCCCACGAAGGTTTCTGAGCTGGTACGACCAATTTTCGACAGATGGCGTAGCAACGCGCGCACGGTACAGCTAGTTACGAATATTGTAGACTGGCCCATCCGTGCCCACTTAGTAAGGCGTCAAAAATGAAATTTATTCAATTATACACTTCTGAATAATGTGGATTTCTGTTAGTACTAGACTTTCCATGATCGGGTCAGTACTTCCGAAGATGGGCTACAGAAACCTACAGAGCGGCCATGACATATTGTCTGAATTTTTAATCAGAATACGCCTTGAACCTTTGAGTAAAAAATATACATTGAGAAATTATCCTAAGCTAAATTCTTGTCGAATTTCGTCCGCTTTTACAAATTTGTCAACTAACGGATAAGCTAGAACTGGAAAATGTTGATAGGTATACCTACTACTACGTCCGAGGTAAAATCCCAATGACCGATTCTGTTCATAAAAGTTCATACTAAGAAAGTAAATAAAAAAATACTTTTTGTATTGAGTATTATAGTAGTACCTAATGCCACGGTAATAAATAAGTTTTTGACAATCCTAATGACGAATTTTATTCATATACCTACATACATGTTACTATTAACATTTCATAAAAAGTACTTTGTTTTATGGAATAGCAGTACATAATGCCACAGGTAAAAATAAGTTTATTGACAATTAATAAAATTAAATATTTCTGCCGTATTTTTAATAGAAAGTTTGAAAAAGAATTCATATTGTTATATTACAGAAAATTATGAATAAAATATTGAATTATATAAATATCAATGTAAAATATGATTTATTTTGTTAGAACCTCTTTTTAAATCATCTATATTTTTAATTATTGTATAAACTAGATCTATTACTAGCCAAGGTCATACTGTATACCTCCAGACACTCCTAGACAAACCTTTTTTTGCGTTTATGAGTAAATAAGTATTTCCAATGGCTGCTAGTTTTACAGAGTTATAAGTAATAATTTATGGCGAGTGGAAAATTGAAAATTTCCCAATTTTCTTGTAATAGCAGACTTCAAGTGTGGGTACATAGAGCAGTCAGCAATGGGGGCCAGGCCTTACACCTGTCTCAGTTAGAAAAGGAGATTGCAATACCTAAAATTACCTACAGTTTTATTACCTAACTCCATCACTGTATATTACGAAGTAAGATTTGATTTTCATATGGAAAAACATGTCCTTTATTGCACCTATGTTATAGTGGTACCCATAGATTTAGACGTAGTGAGAACAATTCTAAATCTATGGTGGTACCGCAATACCTACTATAATAGGTATGTGTAATTATTTTGAAGAGGTATGGGAGAGAAATAGGTAATGCTTAGCTAAAGCTTCGTACTATGCTTTTAAATGTTCAAGGGATAGTGGCATTATAGTTTAGATGTGAAATGTTTGTATAAAGTCTTATGTACAAGTGCTTCTAGACAATTCTTCCAAAACTTGCTATTAGTTTAATTAATGTGTAAAGCCCCTGAGTCAGGCGTAAATTTCAATCAGTTCCTTGCAATCGATAGTACAATAATTCAGTTCTTGCCTAAGAGAAAGACATCCGACGGTGGATTGAGAAGCAACATCCCATCAAATTGAAAGATGGTCACTAATGAATTTTGATAAATTATAGCCATCCCGATATCTTGAAAACATTGAAATAAGAGGATAATATTCAGTCTTTATGACAATGTATCGGCGTAGATGGAAAGTACAAATAGGTACTGAAGCAAATGTTAATCCGTCCGTCCGTTAATGATAATAAAAAACAAAAGTGCATTTATGCGCATGCGAGTGTGCTGACTGCTTATCATAGGAGCAAGTGACGGTCATAAAGCTATGCTAGGCAACATTTATTAATAAACACTGATTATTATTAATGTTTCACATGTAAATAAGTATTTAAAAAACGAAAGTGGTGAGAAATAGTTTTTGAAACATGTTGCCGTAATTGGAGTAGAGAGCAGAAAAAGAGTTAAAGTATTAATGATGGCCGCTTGACCCACTACTCTTTCTACTCCTGCTTTGTTACTCCTGTGTCGCCAGGATCAACAGCGACAACCACAACAACCCTTTGATATGATCTCAGGGAGCCCGACGGAAAAACTAAAACTGTCTTAGGACCTGACTGTTTGGTCTGGGAAATTTACTGTCAGTAGGTAGGTACTGGTGAAATTCCTAGCCGCAGAACGGATTTGACAGTAAAAGTCTCTGAGCAGAATTTGTATTGATTTTTGGAACTCACCCGGTACTCTTTATAAACAAATGTTCCCAAATAGGTACCTGGCTTTACTCTTCACTATCAGAGGCGTTGTAGGAGTAGGACTGGGAAGGACTTGGTCAAGGATATTTGTTACTGGCTCAGGGGGCCATAGGTGTTCATAACACGTGGGCGACTTCGAAATATACATCATATTTTAGCAATAAAGTTCTTATTTGTGCCTCTCTAATTTATCTATTATTATCTTTATATATTTATCAAAAAGATTTAAGATTGTTCTCGAACTCGCTCACTGTTGAATTATCGACGACAAAATAAAAAAATGCAGTTAAATAACGTGGTGATAAATAAACCAATGATAATTAAAATAAAATGATATTAATATATTGGAGTGTTTATTTTGTGTTCACATCCTGTATCACCAACTTTTTAATTTCCACGAGAAGTCCACGTTTTGAAGGGTAAAACTACCCTATAATGGATCTGGGGGTTTTTTATAGTAAAGACTAGCGGTTGGCAACCCGCGGTCCGCCGACGTCCTACTTGCGGCCCGCCGACATCCTACTTGCGGCCCGCCGACGTCCTACTTGCGGCCCGCCGAGGTCCTACTTGCGGCCCGCCGACGTCCTACTTGCGGCCCGCCGACATCCTAGTTGCGGCCCGCCGACGTCCTACTTGCAGCCCGCCTATGTCTTGTAAATAAGTTATTGGAGAGGAGAAGCCAAACTAATTGGACTTTCGAGGGTGAATATTACAAGTGCAACCCATGTTTAGTTACTTTTGCCTGCTAAAAGGTTGCCAACCGCTGGTATAGACTATAGGGGGATAATAAACATGTAATCTAAGCCAAATATTGACCTACGCCCATTAACAAGAGCATATTATGCAGATGCGTTGTCCTCCGTCATTCCACTCCCCCCGAAGGGCCACTGACTACTAATAATCCGCACGAATCGCTCCGAACTGCTAAGCTGTTGGCTGCTGCTCATATTGAACCTAGCATAGGATTAACTTCTCCAATATCATCAGTTGATCACAGCTGGTCAGTGATCCATCAAGTCTTTCCAAACTCCATTAGAAATGTTATGGACCCAGTACGGAGTCCACAATCTTACTGACCCAGGGACCACCAGTCCTCCTCAATTGTAAGTTACAGCAATTTTTAAGTGAATACTTCTAGAGGGGCGTTGGGATTTTTGTCATACGTACAAACTATCGCAACACTGTTACCCATACATGTTGCGACATCTATTATAGCACGCGAGCACTTATTTTATGATGTAAGCACATAGATGGCGCTGATCGATTGGAAAAGAAAAGATTTCTTTTTCGGAATATGGGTATATGAAAATAATAATTGAATTAAAGTTGGTATAATCGTGTTCAACATTTTTCACTACTGTTAAGACACAAAAACATCGTATGATGAAGTAAGGTAATTATGTAACAATTGGTATACGTGGCATTCGTGTCTCTCCGCCTACCCTATTTGCAGCGCCGGATTAAGCTCTGGCGGGGCCTGGGGCTGGGAGTAAAAAAGGGGTCCCTAATGGGCACAAAAATTATCGTCATAATATAATATCATAAAAAGAATGTATAATATAACTCATACTTTGAGTACCAAAAAAAAATTGCATATTCTTAATGCCCACAACTACTATACTGTATGTAATTTTGTAACTTTTCACGTATTCCTGAAGTGTTTCAGCAATACGTTCCGGTAATTTGCAATTATGTGATTAAGTGATCTCTTCACTATCAGAGGCGTTGTACGAATAGGACTGGGAAGGACTTGGTCCTGAATATTTGTTACTGGGTCAGGGCGTAATAAGTGTTCATAACACGTGGGCGATTTCGAAATATACATCATATTTTAGCAATAAAGTTATTTGTGCCTCTTTAATTTATCTATTATCACCTTAATCTATTTATCAAAAAGAAGATTGTTCTCGAACTCGCTCACTGTTGAGTTATCGACACAAAATAAAAAATTCAGTTAAATAACGTGGTGATAAATAAACCAATGATAATTAAAATAAAATGATATTGATATATTGGTGTGTTTATTTTTACTATGAATACTTATGATTGTTTCCCTCCTTTTCTCCTCCCCTCTCTCGGCTACCACAAAAACAAAACGAAACAGCTTAGCTTTCACTTGCGTCGGGATCACGCAGACTACAGCACTATTACATATAATACAAGGATATAATTATATATAAAGGATATATTTTAAAAAATACTAGGGTATGGTAAAATAAAACAACGATCCACACTTATCATTTTTCATAATATAAAACGTGTATATTGAGCTTAAGACCTGTAATAGAACACGATCTCATGAGATCATAGAGGACACACCAACCGCCACCGACAGCCGACACACCCGTCCAAGTATCCGGCAACATTTGTCTATAAACACTTTCTGATTTTTGGAGCAAAACTTATTTACGCGCGCTTGACTTGGGGCGAATGGGTGACGAAAAGGGTGATCGGGCGACGCGAGCGACAGGCGAGAAGTTGAGAGGGAAATATGAGTTAGTGAAAACAGAAAATGAGAGATTTAAGTTTCTTATATAACTGCAGGAGCAAGAAATAACAGTTAACTCTCACAGCCTTATGTTTCGTGTATAAACTTTTACCTACTTCAGTTATGTGGTCTACTCGCACATTTTTTTTCTACTTTCTGCTCCAAGTGTGAAGGCAACATGTTTCATAAGCAATTTTTCAACGCTTTTATAAACAATTCACATAAATTATGAAACATGAAACAGTGTTTATTAACAAATGTCGCCTAATGAATACCCGGTTTCACTCTTACATACTTTCCAGAAAGAAGGATAATGCAAATGGCACTTTTAGTACCTTCATCCACCGACGTACAGATATGTGGGAGTGAGCACGCATGAAATACACGGGCGTCTCACTCTAAAAAAAATATACCTTGCGTAGTAAGAAATTACGGAGGGCATAAGGAGATCCATCTTATATGGTGGATATATTTAAAATTAAACACGGTACTAAGGAGTACCTAATATTTCAAATACGTTAATAATAAAAGTAGACTGTTCTGTTCTGAAAGTTAAACTGCGTAGAGTAGATCGTTCTGAAGCGTTTTGCAAATAAACACGCCAATAGGATCGGAACTACGTCAGTGGATAAGGTCCTACACAATAAGTCGTATGACCATAATCGACGCACAAATTGGGAATCAATTATTTTTATTTTTCTTTCAACAATATAAAAACATCAGTATAACAACTAAATAATATACAAATATACAATAATAAATAAAGTTGTGGAGTTTATATTTAGTATATTTTATTCAGTTTGTGAAAACTGCGCACTGCACTAGATAGAATATTCGAATAAAAATACAGTAGCTCGTCGATTGTCCAAACCAAATAATATCTTTTTTCTTTACGTGTTCTAATTTAAAATCACGCACCGGGAGCAAAAGTGTATGAGATAAAATATTGTAGTCATATCTTTTGCCAATATAACAGCACACGTACGTTTGTCAGATAACAACTTGTGATAATGAACCAGTTTATAATTGGGTTGTTAACCTTTGATCTTTGACTGAACATCATCATCATCATCATCTTCAGCCGGAAGACGTCCACTGCTGGACATAGGCCTCCCCCAAAGGTCACGGTCACGAGCCACTTGCATCCATCCATATTTGACAGAACGCAAACACCAATATTGTATTGTGCAACTATTTAAAAACAAATACTTTCAAAAACAAAATATACAACATGCGTTTTATTTTTTAAAAGATAGTGACAATTAAAAACGTTAAACTAGCACCATTATAATACAAACTATTGGAATTTTACTGTACTAACTTAGCGACACTGAAACTAATTTTAAAACTACTACTCGGACGCGGTAAATTGAAACCTGGCAACAACGCGACTCCCCGCTCTTTACCCCCGTACCACTTACCCCGATGTCGCCCTAACATGGCGACATCGGGGGAAGTAAAAAGTAGCCCCGCTACTTTTTACTTATTTTTTATTGTGTGCTTCGTATTAGAAAGAAAAGACATCAAAGGTAATGTAAAACAACAATTAATAAAATATAAATAGCCTGATAGTTGTACCACGAAAATAAGTTACATCGGCTTTCGTCATTGACGCAGAAGAAAGCAACATAGGCCGATCTAATCCGATGTATAACACTCAATAAATTTACAACTCATAAAGGCTTAAAATACAACAAGACGTGAGCTTTGTGTGACCGCTGACGTTGGCCTAATCAACTGACGAATGCCAATAGAGTCAACTCTCATTTGACCAGCGGCGAATGAAGAATTTTCCGTGCAAAAATATTCCCTGGTGATTGGCTGAAATAATATGGCGCCTTTCAAAAAAATGTATACTGCGCAGGTACATCGGTGTAACTTATTTCTGTGGTATTAGTGTCCTCGAACAATTATTGTCACCGTACGCAATAACTATCCATATATTATGTACACGTATACGCATATTTGTAACAGTGTCATTCGCACTTCTTAGTGTATTAATACATATTATATAAAATTAAACATTTCTTTTAGCTTTTTGGGATAAAATTTGCCATAGTATTACAAACTACTGTTGATTCCGACTCAATTAGCTCACATCTGGTTTATACAGCAGGCAGTTTAATCTGCGAATAGTTGTAATTTGATATCCAAATCATGTGTAGCTCTAGTTATTTAAGAAATTAATAATTATCTATGTCCAACGTCGATCATGGTCACCATAAATTTTATAAAATACATTAAGAAACAAGAACAAGGATCAAAGCCAAAATTGTTTCCAGCGTTAAGAAAAGGTCTTACGTGCACAGTACAAAAATAGCTAACATTCTTTGATATACAATAGA
>LUGF01003339.1:81385-109101 GCA_001625245.1 Calycopis cecrops | reverse complement strand
TTTGATATACAATAGAAAGTTCACCGTTATATAGTGACTTAAATTTAGAAGATCCACTTATTTAGAAATCAGCGGACGGTCCCGCTTCCCATTACCAATAAAGTGGTCAACATATTTAAACATTATTATGCGTTTCTGATAGGAATATGAAGAGCACAGAATAGGATCTCGCGCACTTTTACAATAAAGAAAATCTTATAAAATATTGAACACATAAAAAAATAGACATATAGTCATAACAAATTTTGTACGGTTGCTTGTGTCCAAAACGCTGTGAAAGCAGTTTTAAACAAAATAAAAAAATATATAATTATATAAAAATTAAATACAATATTTAACAATTTTAGTAAATATTTAAAACAGCGCGAAAGACCCTAATTTAAATAATAGTAATATAGAAGATTATTAGGACTAAACATAATTAACAAGGTTTTGCTCAATTTCACAACACAGTTTTTAGTTTTCTACTGTCGTTGAAGTGAACAGTGTGACAAAGAATTTTAACTTTAACAATTATACCTAAATTAACAATTTTTTACACTATACGTTAATTACTATAAGAAGGTGGACATTAAATTATACAGTGAAACTTTAATGGATAAGGACTAATCAGGGTGTGCTTTATTTACAGCTAACACATACATACATATCCATCACGAAGAAAAGAATCATTCATCACTCTAATTTTATCTATGGTTAATATATGTCATTTTTAATGTATACTTTTATATATCTCGTTCATACTTGGGTTCTATCATTGCGCAATCTTCAATATTATGGCTCAATAACATTGCACAATTAGTAATATTGAAGAATAATATAAGAAGAATAATCGCTAAGGGTAATCTCAAACTACATCTGATAAGTTTCATCGTGGTTTCAATATGCCACACAGTTTTTTTTACAGTTTCAATTTTTCCTAGGGACAAAATTTCCCAATTCTGAGCCAAAGAACCGAATAATTTGATATGTATAGTGACCATATATTTAGAAAATCTCGGACATTAAATTTTTTTTAAATTCCTATTCGAAACGCACAATTGACGCATCAAATGACGAAGAGTAGCACATCTATACATTATATCAACAATTCTCAATAAGTATCATAATATCATATTGTATATGTAGAAAAATAACTCTTAAGATCTCCCCAACCCCATATCAAAGATATAAACACCAATATCTTAATAAATGTAGATAACAATTTTATACATATATATAAGATAAGAGATGACGAACAGTGGTACTTAAGGATTATTTGTTCATAATACAATCACGTATAAGATTTAACATCGATTAATAGTAAATAAGTTATCACTAACTACCATCAATGGCGTAAAGTGGACCAGTCTAGAAATCTCAAGCGAAGTAACATCCATATTCTTTCGTCAATCCGACCAGTCTTTGAAGTCACGTCAGGCTTTGCGAGTACCATTTCGGTCCTGAACGCCACTGACAAATATAATTCTTCATATTTATTATCAATTACATCGAATATACCTTTACTCGTTACTTTCTCTACAAAAGTACCTTTTTCTCAACGGAGGAGTCGCATTTTATGACGACGTCGTCGTTGCGTCCGCTCAACAACTTTTTAGCCCTGGACAGATCTTCCAGAAAGTTCTTTCCCTTCTCCGTCCGCATGAGTTGCCTTTTCGGCAGCAAATTCTTCGACAAATGCGCAATCAACTTCTGCCAATCTTTTAACAGGAAAAACACCTTGTCGTGTTTAGTCTCGATCGGTATCGGACCGTTGGAATGCTCGAAGAACACATTCATAACGTCCTTACGGCATTTCGACACTTTATTCGACTTCAGTAAAGAAAGGAGTAGGGTGTCCACGTCTTTGTGGGCCAAAATAGGCTTGTCATATATATTGTTGTACAGGTTCGTATTTTCCGCGGGTCCCACTATGTATACCACGTGGGACGCTAGGTTAAATGCCTCCTGAGCCCACACGAAGGGGTCACCGTGGGCCGTGGCGGCTATATCCCCATCGTACATGACCTCCAACCCGTATTCCGAGCGAAGGTACCCCACAAAGGAGGCGACACACTCCGCGTGTAGTCTGTTCGCTGGTGAGTAGACCACTAACACCTTGGTAGGCGGCGGGATTTCTGGAAATGGAGTCAAAATATTAAGGACTATGTAATCTTTTTAATGGTACAAGGTACTCAAACAAGTATAAAGATTAAGATAGCATAAGAACACATTAACAAAAGATCTTTTAAGCCATGAGAACGTGAAATGCTTCAAAAGATGAAATATTTTATCCCTGAACCCAAAGACACAAAATTTTGACCTTTAGGAGCCATTTAATGGAATTACTACAACATTCCATACTAGATGATACCTGATTATGGCTGTTGAGCTGAATACAAATTTAAAAGGAGGCGGAAATGTACAAGTCAAGGGGGCGCAAAAGGCAATCGCTGGCCAGTATTATGCCTGCTTGGACTACCTCCTCACACCCGCCCAATTTGACTACAATCGCGTGTGTGTGAATTGTCAATAACGTCAATGGACTTTCGGCTCACGCTTATCATGTGCAAGAGATTATAATATATATATATATATAATTCACACAAGGGCCCACATTTTTAAAGTTAGTAATAAATATACTTAAGAAATAGTGTTAGTTAATCATACAATTTATTCTTATACAAGGTTGATCCAAGCGAGAGCCAATAAATTAAACCATATATACAATGAGTGCCTACAGTGAATCCGAAACTATTAAAAATAAGTTTACAACAAGTATACGAAAATACTTTTTTTAAACAAGTTAAACAGCGAAAAAACATAAACATGCTTGTACCGGCTCGCACAGCGATCTGCAACCTCGAACGGGGTGAATGACCCCGGCCGGTCATAGTCGGCGGTCAGCGATACATATACGAAGTGAGAAAAAACTTAAAAAAATTCCTGTGGCTAATTTATTACTCCGATTGATCTGATTTTTGTTGTGTAGCCTGAAAATAATACACTAAATATGTGGTTTCATTTAATGCCTCTCGCTTGTATCAACCTTGTATAATAGATTTATACTAACATATTTATTACATGATACATGTATAGTATATAATATACATGATACATCTGGTATATATTGGCCTAATTGTGGCGTTACGAAATTATTTACATCCCACAACTCACCATTACCATACTCCTTGCACCAGTACCGACGTATGGCTCTCAACACTATGTAGTACGCGAACAGAGTGGCCACTATCAGAGCTGATATACTCGCTATGCAGATGTTGAATGTATCATGCACTTCTGTACCTGTAATATAAGTAATATATGTTTACTAGCTTCCGCCCGCAGCTTCGCCCGCTTGGAATTCGAACTACAAAAATGAAGTTATTATGCATATAAACCTTCCTCTTGACTCACTCTATCTATTAAAAAAACTCCATCAAAATCTGTTTTAAAGGTCTAAGCATACAGACACACAGACGGCGGAAAGCGACTTTGTTTTATACTATGTAGTATATGTATATGTATGTAGCTGTCAATATAAACATGTTTAAATGAGAGGTAATGCCATGCTGGACTGAACACGAATTGAGAGAGCACACGGGGGCACCTATTGCTCTCTCGATACCGGCGTAAACTGAAAGCAGCTGTGCTATCGCGTTTCGAGCGGTGTGTATTTCCGAGCTATATGTTATTCTCTACATCCCACCAATGTAAAAAAAACATTGAGATAGAAAATATGCGGCATACTGGACTATTTGATACAGATTGGAATATATTGACTGACCAAATGCAACTTACTTATTTTAATCTTTGGACTTGTGACACTCTGACACTTGGTATTGTTCAATCTACACAACTCGTGCATAGGCTGGACTCGGAAGTAGTACGAGCCTGCCTCCGTCAGCATGCTATAGTTGTATGTCACCTCATTGAATTTGTGCAACTTCACATGATTCACTTTGACAACTTTCTCAGTGCCATTGGCCGTGTCTTGGATCACTTCGATTTTGTAGCTGGATATTTTTAGTTGTGTAGGCGGAGGCACTATGTGTAGGTTCATTTGGCTTGTTAAAATTTCTATGTAGACAAACGGTTGCCATTCTTCCTCTGTGACTGTGGATCCTGAAATGAAGCATTAACAAAATATAACATAGGGAATTAATTTTACAATATAATGATTGAAAAAGGAATTTAATGAAATTGTTGATCTTATATGACACTCATGTCATGACATTTTTTTCAACTTTAACTAAGTACTTAACTAACTTAGTGAACTTACTAACTTTACTCTAACGTTTTAAATTTTTTTTTATGTTAAAAATATTGTAAAAAAAGTATTGCACACATCAACATCATCAGTTTGTATCGGTGTGCTGCTTGACATAGGTGATAGGCCACTCCTCTTTCAATAAACTTCGTAAGCTCTATTATCTACTTGCATGCAGCATAAACTCACTGATAAAAGTATATATCCGTGGTTGTTGGTGGACAGTGGTATTGACAATGTATTGGTAATACATTTGGGAATCGTAAATTTTCATTGGAAAATGTTGTTAAATTTTATGTAATTCCATAAGTGTCCTGATTATGTATTTATATATTCATGTTAAAGTTGTGATTGACACACCAGGTAAATATTATTTACGGAAAATAACATTGTTTTTGTGTGCAACAAATGATAACTCAATGTTGTTTCCTCTTGTTTTGCTACAGGAGGAAAACAATTATTCAGTCCTTATCATTTATCAAACACATTGAATGAAAGATGAAGAAGTTGTCACTATTTCAGATAAACGCATTTAAAAATTATGGTTTTAGAAGGATATAAAACAATCCAGCAATTCCATTTCTATTCCACAACTAGTTCTCACAATTTACAGATTAATGTAGGAAGTGTAGTGCCGTCGTGTACTGCACTTGAATTGGGAATGACCTGGGTCTCTGTCAGTCGCTACCTTTTACTCACACAATACGGTTCTAAAGTGACAGCTATACGGTTGTTTCCAATGAAGGAAGTACTGTGCGAGTTTCCAGTGAGGGAAAGAAAAAGAAGGAAGGCAATGCACCTGTGTAACCTAAGCAGGCAGATGTTTATGGACATTGGTAGTCACGAAAATGGTTCCAATGCTTATTTGCCCAAATATACTATAAAAAAAGATATACTCACTTAACATTTTAGCTGATGGCATATTAAAATAGTATCGTCCCCTATTAGCAACTTCGTCATTTGTGGCTTCAAAGTCGAGTATGTGGCTCTGCCCATTATTGTCGTTATCTGTGAGAGCCCAGTAACAGTCGTAGTATAGCACTGACTGGTCATTAAACGTCACATCATTCGATAAAATTATGTTTCTGCAGTAGCTGGTGACGCTCAAGTTTTTATACTTTTGAAACCTGAATTTCATGGCTGCAAAAAATATTAATTAGAATTTCTAATCACTGTGACAAAGTAGCAAAATTTAATTAATAATTTTGCAATATAGTGTAGATTTATAGAATTCTAGATAAATCACTTTGCAAAAAAAAACACACAAAGTTCATTAGACATAATTCTTATTATTATCATAACTTTATCTAATAAAAATGACAAAGATTTATAGATTTATATTTTATAGGATGTGAATATATGATTTTTTTTACTTTCAGAGAATACCAGCAATATGGCAATCATTATAATAAAACTGCATAAGAAATCAGTTGGTGTTTAGTTGATAGTTAAGTTTGTATTTATGACATTGTTCTTTTGTTTGACATGTTTTGTAAACATCAACAGTTCTGTAGAGACATCTAAATTATGAAGAGATCCTTACTTTTCCATTTTATATTGCTAAATGTGATGTTAAGCACAGCATTCTTTAACAATATCCTTGATGTTTCATTTTGATCGTGAACTTGGAGAAGATAGGGCTTGAGGCTTACTCCACCAATGTTAGCACTGTAGGCAATAGGTCCGAAATTGTCAGTGCAAGAAGAACTATGTGGTGAAATATACTCTACTTTACATGAATGATCATCAACATAATCTTCTCCTAATATCTGAAATAAAACAGATGAACTACTTTATTTATCTTTCAATATTCACTGTACTAGAAGAAGTTACATTTACTTTTAATATATAACTTATATAAATAAAAATAGATTTTTTTGTGAGAGCCTAACCATACCATATACATGAAATAAAAACAAAAATAAATAAAGAAAAAAAAATGAAAGCATGAAAATAAAATTAACATAACTTGCTTAATCTGTATACATATAAAATTCTCATGTCACAATGTTAGTTAGCATACAACTCCAAAATACATACACTGATTCTTATAAAATTATGTATAAGTATATTCTTATAATTATGTGTGCAGTTAAGTCTGAGAATCCGTCAACATTTATTTTTCATCCCCGTATTTCCACGGAATCGATATTTACGCGGGTGAATCCGCGGAGCGCAGCTAGTGTATTAATAAGTTAATCAGAACAATCCACAAATGTATTTATGGGGAGCTACATAGCTCATGTTAGTCCCAAATCGGTGGAAGAAGCAAACAATTATTGAATTATTCAAAACTACTTAAATTTCCCTGACAAACAATATTACAATAAAATAGCAAAGTGCGTTTGCCCCTTCGATGTATGCAGTATTTTTCACACTTGCTGTAGAAATACCACAAAATGACTTGTGAAATACAAGAAATATCCTTTTTAGCTTATTGGAAGACTGTTTATAATAGATATTTATTACGCTACAGTGTATATTATAAACAAATATGTTCAAGGTTATATGAAGTCGATAAATCAATAACATGGTAGGTATTTATTAAGTCCTATTGTCAATTTAAATTAAGTCCAAATTATGCTGTACCTGTGTTTTACAACTACGTGTTAGTTTGGTGCTGTTTTCACATAGCTGGTTGTGTTGTCCTAAGACGCACTTCAGTATAAAAACAATAGGAAAACAAAACAACACTGCCCTCATCTTATATCACAAGTTTTAAACGAAATAAATAAATAGTCATAGTCGCAAACATCTACACAAATAAATTAATAACGTTAAACATGATCAATATTCTGAAGGTTTTTCAAATTATACATAATCGTTAAATCCGATAGATTTTAGCAATAAAATAAAAATAACAATATGGAGTCTTAATCTCCCCAGTCGCCGTCGTCTGTTATTGACATTATTGACGTTACATATAACCCTCATTATTCTGATTTCAATCCATAGGCAGTGGAATTAAAACGTACTGCCAATATATTTTACTATGATAATTAATAATACATTCATAACCAAAAACTCATTCAAAAATTATATTTTAACACTTTATATGTTATATACCTACTTATAGGCATGACTTCATTATTAAAGAGCGTAAAATTCATAAAATAGGCTTAATTAAATCCATACTATGACTGTATCTTAAAGTATAATAGGCTAAGTTTATATAAATTTTGGAGTCGACAAAGCAGGACGTTCCCCTCTGCCAAAGTACAATGGCCATATGGCCATACATGTTTATTAAAACTAGTTGATGTTTGCCATTTCGTATCGCTACCTATCGTGAATAAGTGGTCCGAAATTTCAAAAATTATCAATAGGGAGCTTTACATTCGGCGAAAGTGCTGCCTCTGTGTCGTGCATGGTCCCTATTAGCAAAACTAAGATTATATGGACTAGGTGAGACCTCTGTACTGAAGTTTTCCAGTTATCTACAAAATAGAGTCCATACCAGGTCGTGGAAATAATGTACAAGGAGGAAAATGTGAACTCGTCACGGTGTAGCCACATTGATAGGGGAATCCCACAGATGCTAACGACAAATCGATTTACCCATCTTTCAACTCCCATAACATGGCTCTTCTTCTTAGAACATATAACCTATGGAGTCGGCAAAGCATTTTAAGCGCTCCCCGCTGCCAAAGTACATAAGCCATTTGGACATACACAGGGCCTCTTTTTTGTTTTCTGTGAATTTTGATGCTTTTATTCATCAACAATTTTTTTCCTTTATTCTAGTTTTTTGTCTCACTTCGTCGATATAATGTTATTATTGTATAAGGTTCTCGCGCCTCCATCGCTGAGGTCTTCCCTTGTTTTTATTTTTGTTTGTCTTTGTTGTTTATTTCCTGTTCTTATACCCTTACCTTTAGCCACCTGCTTCACGAGTTTTATTAGTCTCTTCGTCTTTTTTCTTTTCCTGGCTTTTCTTCTCCTCGACCAGCGTCTATTTCTGCTTGTCTACTCACTGTTTTTTGCTTTCCTCTTGTAGCTACCTACCTATCTACATAATATAGAATCATCTTAAAACTTATGCTAAATATCTACGCGCCAAATTCCTTCTTATATATACCACCTGAAGATATACTTACTAGCAAGTGAAGACTCCATCCAGCCGAAGTATATCACCAGACCAGATTATTATTTTGGTACATTACCACCAAAATACCACTTTCACTTCTACACCTATAAGATTACCAAGAAGATTACCACAAGTCATGACGTTCGTGTAATGAAACGCGAATCACATAGCTTGGAAAAGAACTATTTTAGCGATGTAAATCGTTCAAACGAAACACGAACAACTTAGTTCCGAAAGGAACTGTTTAAGCGACGTCGTGAAACAAGAAGCGGTCCTGAAAAGAACCTTTAATATTCGTAAAATATCTTCTATCTTCAATCTGGAACACGGAACATCTTCTATCTTCATTCTGGTACGCGGAACATATTACGTCTTCATTCAACACATGATTCGGGGCAACGACCGAGTGGCAGGCAGAGACGTCATCGTTCGAAGAAAGCTGGCTTTGTAGAGTTCGGCAGCCTATTGAATTCTCAGATGTAGCGGTATTATTTAACTTATAATAACAAGCGTCATAATATGATACTGTTCTGTGTGACTTGCAGATCTTTAAAGCAAACAGTGTCGTGGTAACAGACCATCTAAGTGGTGCTCACAGAGCTGGGCAGTATTTGAACTACCGACATGTATTTAAAATACTCACTAGAAAATAATACAAATACATACATACATATTTGTGTTTGCGGATGCTCGAGTAGATGATTTCTACTCGATCATTCGTAAGCGTGCAGCGTCATGATAAGCAGAATTCTGGGCAGCACCAACGTCCTCCTTAGCACATTGGCTGTAAAATTTGATAGCCCCCTTTGGGCTATCTGGAATGATGTGCACACCAGCACTAGGCACACAAAGCCTGCTTGTGTATAAAAAAAAATGTATTCGTTGTCTTTTCATAATTTTTTGTATTGTAGTTTTTATATGAATATATATGTATATTGTCCGAAATAAAGATTATTATTATATTATTATTATTAGCTTAGCAAACATCCCAAAACTTGATTTGTCTACCCAGTTTAGTACCCCAGAAAGCATGGTATGCTTTCAACAAGTCCTAAAGTATCGAGGTACATTATATTGCATACTTGTGACTTCCTTCAGCGTTTTTCAGGAAATACTGATATGATGGTTCTTTTTTTGAACTATTCCCTACTCCTAATCTTATTTTTGGAACATTTTCGACAAAATTTGCGAAAAAAATACTTTCTGCTCCCATGTTAGAACTGAGACCCCAGAACAGTTCGAATGCAGAGAGCATTCGAGTTATTCTGGGGTTTTCTCTAATTTTCAAAAAAAAAAAAAGTTGAAATGTCGTTGTTTCGTATTCAAACAAAAAACTGAGTTGCAGGTGTCATCCCACTTTCTTGCAGGTCTGTCTGTGTTGTTAGAGTTCCACGAATGGACATTTGTTGTCCACATCACATGGGCTTTGCCTATCTCTCTAAATTTCTTATTAATATTAGCTTTCCAGTGTTCATGTTCTTCCAAGCCTACCCTTATTTGCGCCTCACTTTATATATAAGATATACATATAAAATGACGAAGATAATACTATCCGTATTATCTTCGTTCGAAAGAATAAGACTCGTGTGATCAGGGTCTTCAACAGGGGGCGGTGACAGTGGCGGTTTATTTCGATATAAACATAATGAAGGTGCGGACGCTATTTTTACTTCAATTATGGGTAAAACTTGTAGAGAATTTTTTAGCTGTGACAGAATATTTGGAGAATCTGATTGACTTCTAGAGTTACTTTTGGTGGTAGATTTAGGGCTTCATCTATCGTGAGATATCATGATGATATCATGAGAAAGTAAATGCAATCTCGAGGTCAACCTAGATAAAGTGCACTTAATACTTCATCTCTCTGTCAACTTATGACCATCGATATACTTTAGTATTCCTTGTATACTATTAGATTGACTTTACGAAATAAAAACCTTAATACATTATTCTAAAATAATTTTATATGAAGATTGTTCTATAATAATTTTACCGTATCATTATATTCAATGATGATTTTATGTCAACCCCGTCAATTAGCAAATCTTTTTTTATTCTTGATACATCTCCACTTTATCAAATATGTATGTAATGTGCGACATGACAAGTATATATGAAAATATATATGGAATTGTCATATATATATATATCGCTCACTCGTAGGTATATATTTTATCAAGCTCATTATGTGTTCCATTGTTGGGCAAAGGCCTCTCCCCATTTTTTCTATTTTTCTCTGTTCAGAGCTGCATCACGCCAATCGGGCAGGTATAGGTGGAGTTCATCTCGCCGTCTCCTTTTTTTTCTCGACAGATGGCGCCACTGTCATTCCAATAAATTTTATATTGCTGTGATAGTACATGCTGACATATCTGTTGGTGGCGTAGCAACGCGCGCACGGTACAGCTATTATGGTATAAAGAAATCATTTAACCATTCCACACCAATACTAGCTAGCATTCTAATAAACTAATGTTACTGATATCATACGCCTTTAAGCACACCATATTAGTTAGTTGACTAAAACACTCTCTTTGGGTGTTCATTCCCGATAAACAATTATATTAATTCCACTGTACATAGCTGCCGTCCTTTCAGAGAGAGCGGGCTGTTTCAGTTATAGGTTAATTAAAACGTTATCGTGCCGTCGTTAGACGGTTAGAGCACACACGTTTCAGTCGGATGTAGTATTTAATTTGTGTGTCACTAATTGTCGTCCGACTCGGTTCTCCAGACAGAGAGACGGATGATGGGACGTCCGTTTCTGCTAACCTTGGCGATTGGGATATGGGCTGGCTTTAGTTTCGCCTATTTTCTTCTAACATCGGATGCCTTCACACGAAACGCGAGCATGTCAAAACAGAGGTAATCCAGTAGGGCTTTTGATCTAACGGGCTCGGTGAGTTGCATGGCCTAATTGGAATTGCCTTGCAAATTTTTAAGCTTAACTTTTTTATAATTGAGAAGACATTTCTTCTTAATTTTTAGGCAAGCGTAAGGTTTGTGTTTTTGCTAAATACATTTAGCAAAAAATACAAATTATTATCCTAATAATATTATAAATGCGAAAGTTTGTATGTATGTTTGTTTGTTTGTTACTCCTTTACGCAAAAACTGCCGAACCGATTTTCAAAAAAATTTGGCACACACATAGAGAGTAACATGGATTAACACATGGACACAGGAGTTTTAATCCCGAAAAAATGTTCCATTGGGATGCCATGGGATGATTTTCTAGGGGATCGAAATTTACGCAGTTGGAACCGCGGGGCGCAGCTAGTACATAATAAATTCGTTGAAAATTCAACGACCATCCAATAATGTTTTGTAATATTATGTGTTTATTATTTTTATGTAGGACCTTATCTGAAAAAAAAAGTATTGGAATTTTTTTATGCGTCATCTTATTCTGTCTTATTGCCACGTCTGTCTGATAATACTACTTTTCTCGTAGATGTATTCCTGCTTGATACTACGAGCAGGAATACATGGCAATTTTTGGCAATCACTTGGACCCAGTGCTGGATTTACGCACAGGCCCGTGAGGCCTTAGGGCGTCACGATTTCTGGGCAAAAACATTTAAGAACGTTGCGAAGAAAAATACTTATTATTTATTTTATAAAAGTTTAATATTTTTTTGTATTGTTTAATGTAAATGAATAATTGTGGATGAAAATGTATCGAACTTTGTTATTGAAAAAAGGCGGCGTAATGAACCGGGCCTATGGCGACAGTAAGCCTAAATCCGCCTCGCCTTGGACCACGTAATGAGTGTAAAATGATTTGAGACACGTACTAAAGCATTTATGATAAAAGCTTTAGTACATTTTTTGAGTTTTTAATTCTTATTAGACATTTTTGCTCATATCGCACCGTGTCCGAGATAGGAAAAATGGGATCATGTTTGAGTCCCCTTCCCCCTCGCTCGCATTCTAAATATTTGAGTTCACTAATTAAGAAATCTAAATGATGATGTGAAGGAAATCCGTAGGTTCCTACTTATGTACTCTACAGCGCTATTTCGACGAATTATTATTATTCATTAAAATATAACCCAACATAAAATTAGTAGATCTTAAACATAATTAAAAAAAATAGTAAATGTAAAATGTATATTTTTAGTATAAGTTTGTAAGTACTTAGATAAGGATTTGATGTGATATCCTTTGATGTAGTAAAAATTTCAATCATCATCAAAATCTTATCTCTTTAATTAATGGGTAATTAAAGTATAATTGTAATATTGTTATTTCTCTCATACTCGCGTATTAAGTTGTTATCGATTCTTCTACTTGGTAAAACGTTATGGATGTATTTCATAGGTTATTTAGGGTTTCGTATCACAAAAAAAGGAATTATCCTTATAGAATCACTCGGTTGTCCGTCTGTCAAGACCTTTTTCTCGGAAATGCTTGATTGCATGCATAATATGATGCATTGCCCTCCTTTCACCTTCCACCTACATGGGACACCGGCTACTTACACACCGCACAAAATGCGACAGCACAGCTATCACTTTACAACGGTCTCGTGTAAGCGAGAGGTACCTCTTCGGTCGTGCCGGCCCAATTCGGCTGCATGAAAGCATGCACTCTTACTGATCCTGATCCCTAGGTACTCCAAAGCTTTTATTAAAATTTGGCATACGCATAGAGGGTATCTTGGATTAACACATAGGATAGTTTTATCCCGAAAAAATGTTCCTATGTGATGCCATGGGATGATTTTCTATTTTCCACGGGATCGAAATTTACGTGGACGAAACCGTGGGGCCCAGCTAGTCATTTTTATATTTTCAGACAGATATCTTGAAATTTAGACCCGCTACTGATAGTAAATGGCCAGACACACAGGTAATGGCAATTGTGTGCATGTCGCTGGACATCGGTAGTCTCAAAGTAGCTCCTAAAAACATTCCGTTCTAGACCGATGTCTCAAGAGCTGGACTGGAGAGTCCCGATTCAGAGCCACAAGGAATCGGCGCACGTGGAAGATGACCGGACGGTAGCTGATGAGCTGAAGAAGCGGGTGAGGGTGCTATGCTGGGTGATGACGCAGCAGAGGTACCACGCGAGTAGGGCGAGAAACGTTAAGGCGACGTGGGGGAAACGGTGCAACAAGTTGATATTCATGAGCAGCCACTCCGGTAGGTCCCATTTATTGAAGTAAAACTTCCTTACACGCGCTTGACTTAGGGGTAAGCTCATAAGCTGATGAATGAGTGTGTAGTAGCAGGATAAATAAGACTCATTGCTTGACTTACATATTTTTAGTATAATACTTTGCTCTGTGCTTACATAGTAACGGGTTACTTGCGCTGTTGTTCTCGACACAATAATAATTGAAATGTAATTGTAAAAATAATTTTGGTTGCTGTTTTTATAGGTCAAAAAGTGACAGGAAAACTTATCGTTTGAAAATTTAAAATTTTTGGATAGCGTAAGTAAAACGTCATAGAGAATTAACTTTATTAAACTATTAGTACATTTATATTATTTATATAGTATATCCCAACAAGTGAATAGAGCGTTATGAAAAGTATGATCGGGCGAGGCGAACGGAAATTGAGAAGGAGATATAAGTTAGTGAAGACAGCATGAAACGTTTCTTATATTGCGGTAGGAGCAATAAAGAGCAGGGCTCACCCACATTTTCTTTCTCTCTATTATGTTCTAGTTATGTTTCGTGTATGAAGTTTTACGTCAGCCGAATTGAGACGTTTCCAGCCCCGCGCTTTGAAGAGAACATTAGCACCACTTAGTCCTGAGTAATTTTGCTGCGGTTTTGTCGGTTTACGAAAATAGGCTGCACTATGATATGTTCTACCTATAAAATTGGCAAAAGTCACTTATCATTATTCTTTTAGCTTCTAATGGCATGACTCAGGACAGGCTTTAGTGAGTACGATGTACTAGTTCAATAATAAACAATACTGTAGTAATGTGTTAACGAAGTATTTATATCGGCGGATATGGATCCGATTGGGTATGGATATTTCGTGACAAGATCCGCGGATACCGATTCAAATAACATACATAAAGGGACCAACACCAAACTTATTTAAAGCCCATATTATGCTTGCGAAAGGTAAAAAGAGTCATAACGTCAGAAATTTTCTAGCATGCAGCTATGAAACTATCTTTGAGACTGTGACTGTATAATTAATATTAATAATAATAAATAGTATGGAGAGTTGAACCAAGAGCGGCTGCAGCCGCTGTAGCGGTGTAAGTTTAGAGTTTCTCAGCGTGCAATGGACAGAGATAGCCTTGGGGTTTCATTACCAGATGTGGTCCGCAGTTCGGGCATATTCTGTTAGAGAACCAAGGCAACCAATATAACTCAGAGAGTCAGTAAGCTAGTGGCAATGGGCCATACTGCTCGCAATACCGACAGGTTCTTGAGACTGGAAAGGGGCCTCCCACTTTACTGACTGCGAGGATTGATCACCTGGTCAACGTCGCGGGAGCCGCTGTATGCAAGCAGCTTGCTGCAGCAGCTGCAGCCGCTGTAGAACCCAGGTGCCATCAACTTCCTGCTAACCGTTTTTATCAGAATTCGTAATCTAAACGATAGATGCCTTAATGCTCTTAATGCCCCCTGTCCACTATGCGTACAGTTTGTGGTTGTTTCAATATCATTTCGCTATAAATCTTCTACTGCATTTGTCACTTAGAGTGTTCTGACTAATTTATGCAGCCTAATTTCATTATCAATTTCTATGTTGCGAAGTCCTCTACCACGTGCTTTAGACGCAATTTCCTGCCGCGTATTTTTAAGGTATCGTAAAGAAAATTACATAATCATTTAAAAGCTGGCGACGCATTTGTGGGACCTCTGGTGTAGCGCGTAGTGTAGTTTATCTATGAGCGTTGAAGTCATCATGTGACTTAACGGCTCGGTTGCTCTCTATGTAATATAGAAAAAAGCCGGCCATAAGTTAAAGGTACTCTTCCAGATAGGTCTTTGGGTGCGGTGGGGCTGCCCGTCCAAAATGACCGCGAACACCTGTGGGGCAAGACCAAGGCGGCCTTCCACTACGTGTACGAGCACCATCGGAAAGACGCCGACTGGTTCATGAAGGCGGATGATGATACGTGAGTTTTGCAGATTTTGAAGAGACAAAGCCTTGCGGGAGGGTAAACCTTTTTGTAACGTAACACGTTACGATGCGATACCGGTGCCTACAGCAGCGGTAAGCAGGCTCTTTCTGTCTCAGTATAACCCACAGAGCTACCTGCTGTGGGTTCGAGTAAATGAGAGAGAAAGTAAGAGTTAGAGAGAGAAAGAGAGTAAAAATGTATTAATTACCTAAGCTTTTCTCAAGTTAAACAATTTTAATATAATAGTTCAACTTAGTTTAGTTTAAGTTTTGTTGAGCTTCTACAACTGCAGCTAGTTTGGTAAACATCAACGGTGTTTTTTTTACTGCCTCGTGGTCTAGTGGTGAGCGTGTTCAACCACAGACGTGAGGTCCTGGGTTCGAATCCCGGGTCGGACCGAAAATTGTTATTGGGATTTTTCAATTTCTAATAACAGTCCGGAGTCAGGAAGTTGGCGGTGATACACCCCCGTGCCTCGGAGAGCACGTTAAGCCGTCGGTCCTGCGCCTGATTTCTCACCGGTCGTGTCGGTCTGCCGTCCCATCGGAATATGAGAATGAGGGAATAGAGAGTGCACTTGTGTCTGCGCGCACACTTGTGCACTATAATATATCCTGCGCATCTGGCTCGTCTCTATAGAGACGGCCGCCGTAGCCGAAATCGGCTAGGAGGATATTATTATTATTATTATTATTAAACATCAACGGTTTATATGGGAAAGACATCATTCGGTGTTGCGTAATTGGTTCACTACTTTGGACAGCGGAACTCAAACGGTTTTTATGGAAAGGTTTCCCAACGCTTTGCCAATTTTGTCTGTGATTCCTTTCACATAATATAGCAGAAAACGCAATACCGAAGGATGTCTTTCCTTTTCAAACTGCCGGTGTTTACCAAAATTATTTGCAGCTGTGGAAGCTCATACATCATCCAAATAAAACGGACATATACCGAGAGGATCGGTCGAATTTGCTCACGATAAAATCCGAGAGTATGCGACGGCGATGAAATTACTGGATATTCGCATAAAACAAGTGGAAGATAAAAATGAAGTTCTCCCTTATTACAGGCGGACATCCTTCAGCTACAATACGATATGCGAGATATGGTACAATGGGCGCGAACCAACAATATTAAAATTAAGGGAATCCCTTCGAAAAAATATGAAAAACTTTTTGATATTATTTTAAACATAGCTGATCGCCTAGACTGTCTGATTAGAGAAGAGGATATCAACTTCTTAACCCAAACCCAGACGTATAAGGGACGCCTAAATCCATTATTGTGTAATTTGATAATAGATACTAGAAGGAGGACCTCATTGCTGCCGCTCGCAAGCATATGAAATTATCTTCGAAAGAAGTTGGCTCTAAATACTCAGAAGGAGGATGAATTTATATTTTAATGACCACTTAACTGCTTACAATAAGAAACTATTGTATACAGATAAATCTTTACCCAAAGAAAAACATTTTCAATTTATCTGGATAAGGCACTGCTAAGAAATTGGCTCGCAAATCGACTACCTCAAAAATAGTGGTTATAAGCACGGAAAAGGACTAACTAAATATTGCCTAGTTAATGATTATTATCATCTGTTTCCCTTTCTATTCGCAACATTATTACTAATATCATTAATAAATTATATTAATGTCATCTTGCGACCGCAGGTAAGTAAGTGTATTGGTCAGTGCAGTAAATCGGACCGGCCCTTATCGCTATTCAAATGCACTGTTGAATTGATTGTCACCCGTTCATGTAAAAATTGTCAACGATCAGTTCAATTTCGTGTGCTTCAATTTTGTAATATTGTAAAATTAACCAAGCGAAAGAATGTATATTTTAAACAATAAGTCCTATGCATTTTCTGCAGGTATGTTTTAACTTTATGCGGTATATTAATTAATGTTTTGGGAGTTCATTGACGTGACTTTTTAATTTTTATGATATAAACATATTTTATCAAATTTCGGAGTAGTAGTTATAAGTGAGCATGAACTATATAAATTTATTGGCAGTTTATAATCGTGCGCTCGCATTATGAACTGCCAATAAATTTATTTAGACATGGTCTTTACTGATTTCACTAAGGAATTTATCCCCATAGACCATACCATTCTGCTGGAAAAATTGTATTTTGCCGGTGTTCGTGGAAATCTTTTCCGTTGATTCTCATCTTGCATAATACATATATTTCTCAAGCTCAAGTACATTAAGTACTTGAGCTTGAAAAAGATATTTATTAAAGCTTGAGCACGCCCGTCGCCTATTAAGGCGACAGGCGTTCTCAAGTTCTGTCACGATAAATGGTTATACATGATCTTGGTTACCTGTAACTTCAGGAGTTCCACAAGGTTCCCTGCTCGGTTCACTTCTCTTCTCTATTTTTATCAATGATATCTTCACTTACTTCTTATATTCGACTTTCTTATTATACGGAGATGACACTAAAATAATTAAAAAAATAAAATCTATTAGCGACTGCATTCTTCTACAAAAGGACCTTGATAGATTGGAAAACTATTGTTCTAAAAGTAAATTAAATTAATCCAAATAATAAGAAATGTATCCAAATGTCAGTAAATAACCTTAGTCGTAAAATTAACTTAATATCATATTGTTACAATTTGTATAATCAGCCGCTGGCAAAAGTGACAAAAAAAGACTTGATATTGATTACTGATAATAAATTAATTATTTTTGATTTACATGTAGACCTAATAGTGAAGAAAGCATCTAAATTCTTCGTTCTGACTAGTATAGTCTGGGGACCACGGCTGTTGTAACACCGACCAAAATTCGGGCGCTGATATATTATATCTTCGCTAGCAGCTTTAATAAACATTTTATCGTGTAAAGTACGTCTTGTGCAACTTTCACTTCACAATCATGTATTTTCGTTGCTATGGAGTAAACTTCAGTGTTGTATCGGCGCTGACGTCACGCTTATGCCGGCAGGTACGTGGTTGTGGAAAACCTCAGGTTCATGCTGTCGGAGTACGATTCCAAGGACCCGCTGTACTTCGGCTGCCGGTTGAAGCCCTTCACGCCGCAGGTGCACATCCATTAACATCCGCACAATCAGGGAGTTTATTTATAGTATTTAGCTTTTTCCCGCGGTTTCGTACGCATCCGTAATTATTTTTTTAATATGAGGTATCCTATGTTTTCTATTTCTAATACCTTTAAGATTCTTTACTTTAAATATAAATTTTTAAAAATTATTAATACTTTTAATGTGTACAATATTTCATGATGATCGGTTGAGTAGTTTTGGCGTGAAAGCGTAACAAACAAACTCACATTCACATTTATAATATTAATAGGGAAGAGCGCAAACGAACAATCGACATTTTGGTGCTCATCGTCCATAAAACATATGTTGCCCTCCTCCTCCAGGACAATAGACAACGGGAATTCAAAAATCGTAAAGCTTTGTGGTGCCATCATTTAATCGAAGTCGAAGGAATTTCAATTAGCCACTAGACTGTCACAAGCCGCACGAAATGCGACGGCACAATCACTTGGCGTAGCGGAATGAAGACGATGTCCACTCACGGTACCCTGCATGAGCCACTGATCCACGACAGCGCACAAGGCCAGTTTTGCTACCGCGTACGAGTTCCTCCCGACATCCGAGGCTGAGGTTAAGGAAACTCATGATTTCTCATATCGGAATGCATCTTTCTTGTATTTTTGTCACAGAAAAGATTGGTCCTTCTTTCGACCAAAACCTAGTCTCAAGGATGGACGAGCACTCGTAGCAATTCGATGAAACCGCTTGGAATTCTCTTTACTTCCACTACATAGGCTTGGGTCACAAAAAAAGAAAAAGGAAAATAAAATGCAATAACACTTTCTTTCACGTCGGTATTATGCGCAGGGTTACATGAGTGGCGGCGCGGGCTACGTGCTCAGTCGTGAAGCGCTCAACCGCTTCGTTAACACGACGCTACACGCGCCAGATGTGTGCGAAGAAAGCGACTCGGGCGACGAGGACTTGGAGATGGGCACGTTTTTATAACTACGTTACCATGTATGCACACACGCAACCACGCCACCTATGCACGTACTGTTATAGATAGTCTATGTACCCTTTCCCGCTTACTAATCACTCTAGTACTGCATGCTTAACACATTGAACCCATAGCCCGTGATCCTATACATTTTACCAGCAGTCTCATTCCAACATCCAAACTGGACGGCTGTCTCACCATCAACTCAGATTTTAATTTTTTAAAAAGCCAAATCGGTTGATGCTCATAACATTTGGTGGCAGCGTGAAGGGATTCAGTAAAGGGTACCCGGTACGTCTCGAAAAGTTCCGAAATATAATCTCGACGCGAGTGTGTGGTGTGTTGGGTGTAAGTGCCGACTCCACTGTGTGAACTTTCCATACCACACCGAGTTCCGGCCAGGCCCAGGACATTCTAGTGTTCGTGAAAAGTTCCCGAAAGGCCCCTGCTGCGTATCACCCGTACTGCAGCCGGTCTTCATCAAGAACCATAGGTCCCCCACTGTCACACACGAATACGTGTTGTGACCGGTGAACGAATCTACCGACGCGAAAGTTCGAGGCTTATCTCAACTCAAGTATCACACCGAGAGCGGCGGAGCTTCCGAGAAATGATCGCCCTTATCGCGCTATATGCATTCCTGTGAGTGTTTGGTCATTGCTATTGTCTAATTATAACCGTAGTAATAGTACTTATATTATTGTATGGACCATTTCAAATACTTTATAAACTTATAGTTCCTATTATAGCAATTTGTAAGTCTTAATATTCTATAAATATAATTATTATATAAAATGGCTGAACGAGCAAGTAGTTCCAAATTTGAAAGGCCTGAGTCTAATACAACTGAGACAGAGGAGGTGGCCCAAAACCAGTATCTTCATCCTTCTGGACCATCTACTAGATCGCAATCCAGAGGAAAATGACAGCAGTAAAACTCGAAATTGAATTATCCACATTATTAAAATTCATTAAACCGTACAATGACTCTCGTGAGCAATTGAATTCGTTCTTGGTAAACTGCAACAATGCGTATGAGTTAGCATCGGAATCCCAAAGGGACGTTCTATTCAAATATATCCTTTGCAACTAGAGGACAAGGCTGAAACAGCCTGCTCTATCAAAGAGTTCACCAGTTGGCAACAGTTAAAAGATTTCCTCAAAACGCTGTTTAGTGAGAGGAAACATTACTCACACCTCCTCACAGACCTGCAGGAATGCAAACAAAAACTAACAGAACCGATAAGTCAGTATGCTTTAAGGATAGAAACATGCCTCTCACAACTTCTAACAGAGATCTCAATATCTCATGGACATAAAAGTAGAGAAATGATAGGTAGAACTGCGGCCATGGAGGAATTAGCCCTCCATCATTTCCAGATGGGATTGTTACCCCAAATCTCGAATTACGTTAGATGCAAGTCAGCGAAAAACCTAAATGAGGCAATTAACATCGCAATTTCAGAGGAAAGAATCCATGGCCAATGGACTGGCCATTTATTGAAATTTTCTCTAAATTCAAATTTTCGTTGGGATACCAGGTGAACAAGGTATTTTATACAATGGACGTATCCCACGTAGAATTATATTTATGTTGCGGAGGACGAAGCCTGAATATGCCCTTAAAAACCGCTTTATATTATAATCATTGGTGATTTTTGGATCCATTATCAAGGACAATGCTGATCTACAACTATTTAATGTCTCGTACTGTGCGCCTGACTCGTACAACTGAGTCAGAAAGGATACAACAGATTCTAAGCTAATCTAAGCCATTCATAGTACAAAATATGAACCATTTTTTAAGACAACAGTAGTATTGTTTAAGGGACGATTCTGATAGAGATGCTAATAGTACAGGTATTGAAGACAATGGTACGTTTTTTCTTAGAAGCGACGTCCTGATAATATCCCTGCAACCAGGGTAGTCCTCTGGTGTACATCGCAGTTGCTGGAATGGGAGAAAATCAAACTTTTACAAGCTTTTAGGATTAATGGTTCAGATACTAGCACATTTGTAAATAATGGGAACCAGGGCTGAGAGGGCCATAGTGGAACTATCATGATACCCGTAGCCTTATAGTCTAATCACAGAAGTCGATGAAATTAGAGACTTGGGCGTTATTATTGACAGAAAGCTCACATTTATATCACATATGGACAAAGCGATATCTAAAGCTTCCCAAATGCTGGGCTTTCTGAGAAGAAATGCAGCTGGTTTTCATAATCACAGCACTAAAATACTCTTGTATAACGCTCTTGTACGTAGCAATCTCGAGTATGCAAGTGTTGCATGGTCTCCAAACTATGCCGTTCATTCACAACGCATTGAGAATATTCAGCGGAAGTTTACAAGACATTTAGCGTTTTCTTGTAAAAGTTTCTCACACAGGAACCCATACGAACAACGTTTGTCTAAATTTAAAATGACCTCTCTTCGTGACCGTAGACGCTTACATGATTTATATTTTTTCCACAAATTAATTAATAATAAAATTCAGTGTAGTCACCTATTACAGGAAGTATCTTTAGTTATCCCCTTTTCTAACCCAAGATATAGAATTAAAAAAACATTTTACATACCATTTTCCAAATCTAATTTAGGTCAACAATCACCTCTTTGTAGGGCTCTAAGTTGGTACAATTCTATACAAGCTCATGAACCAGATATTGACATATTTCACGAATCATTTGCCAGTTTTAAACGTAAACTTAAAAAATATGTTCTTAACAAAAAATAGAGTAATTACTAAAATTATATAAATATAAATTAGAACTGATGCAGTTTAAAAAATGTTATGTACACCGTTATTGTCATAAGTATCAGATAAATTACCTTTCTAATGTATAAAAAACTGTATGTATAATACATTATGATGTGGTTGTACTAATAAATAAATAAATAAAAAATAAATAATATCTTTCTAAAAATTTTTAAGATCATTGCAAATGGAGGAAAACTATAGAATTTTAAATTTGACCACGAGATTGTAAAGGCATTTATGGCATAAGCGTCAGGGTCCCCGTGCCAAGATATGTACTTAAAACATTTCTTATTAAGTCTACTGGTAAACAAATCAATTTTAGACGTTCCTGTTATTTCTCTAATCCTAATTGTATTACAATTTTTTGGTATGCGTTATCAGATAGTTCCCATTCAATTTCTGGGTGTGCTCGTCGTGACTCGGCATCCGCTACTGCGTTGTCTGCAGAACTTGTATATGTAGCAAAAACAAATAAATTACGGTATTCGCACCATTGCCATAATTCTTTAGTTACGTTAGTGAGGTGGGGGTATTGTACGCCACCCATTCGGTTTATGTACGAGATAGCCGCAGTGTTATCTATCCGTAAAAGTATTACAGTTATTAAGTGATTTAGCATATATCTTCAATCCAAAAAAGGCAGCTAAAATTTCTAGATAGTTTATATGGCGCAAACGTTCAGTTTGTGTCCAGAGACCGCTAGACCTCTCATTGCCACAGGATGCACCCCATCCCGTAGTTGAGGCATCACTGTATATCTCCAAGGTAAATTGGTTACATTTAATTTTACTGCTAGGATGAGCCATCGCTGTGGCCCACCATTTAAGATCAGGTGTAACTGATGAGGGAATAGTCATTTATCTGTCATAGTTGTCGTCCTCTATTAAATTTAAGTATTTACATCGCTCGAGTTCTTTTGTGTAGAGCCAGTCGTACTCCACGGCTGGGCACGCAGATGTAAGTAAACCCGCTAACCGAGCGACATCCCTAACCTTACAGAGGTGTCTTGTTTGAAATGTGGCAACTTAACATTTTATTTTCTTTGACTTTTCTTTAGTTAAAGAGAGTTGAAAACATTTGGAATCAATAGTAAAACCTAAAAATGTATAAGATATACATCTTGTACTTGGTACTTAGTAAGGTTACGCTTATCAGTGTTAATCATGAAACCTAAAGATTCCAAAAGCTCACTGGTGTCAGAAATATTACTTAGGCATGAATTATGTGAATTAGCTATATGTAAAGAATCATCAAGGCAAACAGTAGACAAATGACCGCAAGATCTTAATAAACTAAAGACAGGTTTCATTATTTTAGTAAAAACAGATGGTGCTGTATTTAAACCGAATGGAAGGACATTAAATGGGTATAATTTATTATCAAATTTGAAACGAACATACTTTTTAGATTTATTACTCATTGTAATTAAAAATATGCATCTTTTAAATCAATAGTTGCCATATAATAATCCTTAGTTATAAGTTTTAAGGCTGTACGCATATCTTCGACTTTAAAATGATTAGGGTCAATAAATTTATATCATGTTTTAAGATTCAATATTAATCTTGACTTTCCATTCGGTTTTGGTACCAAAAAAATAGGTGATATGTATTGCCCTTCACTAGGCCTGCATTCCTCAATAGCACCTATTCGTAAGAGACCCTTGATAGATTTTTGAAATTGAATTTTCTCTGTATGAGAATATATCCTTTCATTGGGGATATTCAACTAAACACCTCCCTTGTAAAGGGTATTTCATAACCATTAATCCATGATAATATTTTCTTATCACGAGTTAATAGCGACCATTGATGTCTAAAAAGTGACAGTCTACCAGTATATTTTACCTTGTCTAGCGACGGGTGCTGCGCGTTGCTGGACGTGATGAGTTGTTGGAGAAGTTGTCGCGACGAGTCTTGGAGGCAGGCAGGTCCCTGGTCCTCTGGTTCCCCTTCTGCCTGGCCGATGGAGGGGGAGGACCTTGCCAGTTTAAATTCTTATGGTTCTTCTTAGGATTTCTTGGCGGTTTTTTAGTGTTTTTCAACTTAACTCCAGATTTTGAAATAACCTTTGCCGCCTTAACTGCTTCTAGTAGGTCTTCACCGAATTGCAATTTGTCTATTTTACTCATTTGAAGTTGACCCTAAGGTCTTTCTTAATATTGAAGAGTACAAAATTTCTACGAGTCGATGAGTCTAAATACTGAGCGTCACATATTAACTTGCAGGCATCCATCAACATTTGTATGACAATCGTGTCCTTACTGTTCATTGACTGTGTCAATGCAGCCGCAACACAGGACGCGGCAGAAGACAGATCTTTTTGTTTTAATTCTATTTCTTTATCCCGCTGTAATATGGTTTCATTGATAGCCGCCCTCACTTCTGGGTTACGTATTGGTGCGGCCAACATTGGACAGTTAGATGGTGGTAGATATTATTCATCAATTCTTTGCGGGTTTCTTTCGTTAGGCCTGAGGTGACGATATGTTCAAGGCGGATAGCCAGATATGGCTGTATCGGGTCGCCGTAACATTTTGTTAGGGATGGATCTTCTCCTAATATTGTAAAGAGATCCTCGTCTAAGGCCGGTTCAGACTCATGAGGGATACTTGTCGACTGCGGATGTTCAACTGCAGTGCTCGTTGCGGCCTGCGGCACAGAAGAGGCACTGGCTAATAGCTGTGGCTGGGGAGCAGCACTAATTGATAGTTGTGGGTGTAGGCACGCCTGAAATTGCATAATTCCACGTGTCAATTTAGTCTAATATAATAAAGTGGCATTCCCATAAAATGCCCGCATTATTATTTATATATATTATAAATGATAACTTTTAGCAAAGTAGGTAATATTCCAAACGAATATTCGCAATTGCTTTTTTTTAGGATAATTCGTTATGGTGTTGGTTTTTGTATTAAAAACATTAACCAATTCAGACAAAGTGATATTCCAATAAAATACCCGCATTGTCCTACATATTCCACTACTTTCCTTGTGAAGTGGCAATCCAAGCGATTTGCCCGTAACACTTTATAATACACATCGTATTATATTGTTCAAGATCGATCATAATACAGTGATAACCCCAGAGGATACCCGCAGTATCATTATGAACATAATGTCTGGATCTTGTATAATTAGATACTACTTAGGTACCTACCTTCAAGGTATAACGGCTCCTGCAGCGGCGAGGTGGTACGCCCTGCGTCCGATTCTGACGAACTAGACGATCCCGAGGTTTCAGAGGAAGAGCTCGACTCCGATGAAGGTAGTTCTTTACGTCGTCGTCGCGCACGTAAAAACTTCCGATTTAACTTTTAAATTTTTTTATCAATATGCACGTAGTCGTCATCGCTAGGACGTGAGCGTTTGCCCATTTTTTATCTTTATATATCGACGTGAGGTAAAGACACAACGTGCGACGTGGCGAAGCACTGAAATGTGAATGATTGCCGCGCCGCGCCGAACCGAACGCGGTGGGTGTGTAGGTGTGCAGGTAGTGGGTAGGAAAAAAAAAGAAAAGCTCTCAATTCAATGCAGTTGGCGAGCCCGACATGTGGACTAAATGTGTGCTTATTTATATACTATTGTTAATCTAAGAGTACAAAACCCGAAGTATAATGAAAACATTTTATCATTTGTACCTAATCCTATTTTAATTATATCATCTTTTTCTTTCTCATTACATAATACATTTTCGCAACTATTTAAAATTTTTGAGCAGGTGGCGCTAGTTTTAATGGTGGATGTTATAATATATTTGTCGTTCCATGTATTGTTTCGTGCTGTAACAATTTTTTGTGATAATCCACGTACTTGTTTGTCACCTAATATAAATATTTTATGGTTTTTAAAAGTGGTATTTGGCAATGTTGACATATTGTGTTGATCATGGTATTGTAGTATTTTTCTATCGTAACTTCTGTCGCTTTTAGCTGGCTCTAGAATATGATGAGAAGAAATATTATCTCTCTTATTAGACTGCTCACTCACTTTTTATTATTGTCATCTAGCCGTCTTGGAGTAGAAGAGAATATTCTGCGCGATGGTGTAATTATTGAGATATTTTTATCAAGCTTTTTTTTGAAGTAACAGTTTTTTTTCGTAATATTTTTTTTTCTTGGAGTTCGTTTTTATTTTAATGGCGTTGGTGTAGCAATTTTACATTCGCCACAAATCTTTTTAAGTATATCGAGTTTTTTGTCTTTGTCCTAAGGGCATTACATCGCTAAAACGCGAAAAAAGCCCTAGGTTCAAAGAAGTTTCTTGATGAATCCGTACATGTATTTATGGTTTAAAAAAATATATGTTATATTTCAATTAATCATTAATAAATTGTATCGTTTATATTTTTTTTTAATAGGCCCAATTTTTTTTAAATAATTGATGTAAATCGTAAATTTTTTGGATATATTGCATTTTCTCTCGATAACGGCTTAACATTCCGACATGATATTTATGTCAAAAAACTTGTGATTAGTTATTTAACAATCCGTATTGTTTATTTTTTCTAATTCTTATCTTATTTTTAAATAAACATGAAAAATAAGAAATTTCACTATAACCCCACCAGAAGCACCCCCGCAATGGCCTTTGATGACAATTGGGAGATGTCATTTCAAAGTCGCTGCGGCGCTCGTGGCGAGTGGATGTACATGCGTTTTTTCTTCAAAATAAATTAGAAAAGTTTGCAAATTCTTATGTTTATGAATGAAACAATATTTTAAATAATACCGATATAAATACGACGTAGAAATTATGTTTGTAAATATATGTAAAGTAGCTAACAATTTATTATAGATTTTTAAACTTGTCATAGATTAAAATTAAGACCTGACACTAGTTGCGCTAGTATGGTCAAACTAATACTCTACAAAATTGACATCGACGCTGGGCTTTTACTTATAATTGTAGTATGGAAATTAAAAATCCGTCATATATTTTACAGGCAATAATAACAAGCAAGAGCTAGCTATAAACTAGATCAGCCTGAAGAAAATAACGGCGCAAAAAGTGTCCAGGCCATCTTACAGTGTCCATCAGTCCCGCTAATTCACAAATCAACCTATGCACATTACACACATTTAGATTTAAAATAATAAAATATAAATTACTAGCTTCCGCCCGCAGTTTTCCCCAACGTGGATTTTGAACTGCAAAAATATAATAGATATAAACATTCCTCTTGAATCACTCTATCTATTAAAAAAAACCTATTAAAATCGGTTACGTCATTTTAAAGATCTAAGCATACAGACACACACACGGAGGAAATCGACTTTGTTTTATACTATGTAGAGATTACCCAAAATGTATCGATTTAACAATGTTAATTTTATTTAAAACCTCTACCTTAAACTTAGAGGAATGTTGAAAATAAAATCATCCTAACTATTTTTATTTCCGAGAACCTATAAGCGCCTACCTGATCATCATCAGAGGCACATTAAAATCATATAGTAGTACCTGTCAGCATGTAAACGAGCCTTGCCCAGC
>LUGF01003339.1:67300-79772 GCA_001625245.1 Calycopis cecrops | reverse complement strand
ATTCAATGCAGTTGGCGAGCCCGACATGTGGACTAAATGTGTGCTTATTTATATACTATTGTTAATCTAAGAGTACAAAACCCGAAGTATAATGAAAACATTTTATCATTTGTACCTCCAAATACCTAACCTAACCTAATCCTATTATAATTATATCATCTTTTTCTATCTCATTACATAATACATTTTCGCAACTATTTAAAATTTTTGAGCAGGTGGCGCTAGTTTAACGGTGGATGTTATAATATATTTGTCGTTCCATGTATTGTTTCGTGCTGTAATATTTTTTTGTGATAATCCACGTACTTGTTTGTCACCTAATATAAATATTTTATGGTTTTTAAAAGTGGTATTTGGCAATGTTGACATATTGTGTTGATCATGGTATTGTAGCATTTTTCTATCGTAACTTCTGTCGCTTTTGGCTGGCTCTAGAATATGATGAGAAGAAATATTATCTCTCTTATTAGACTGCTCACTATTTTTATTATTGTCATCTAGCCGTCTTGGAGTAGAAGAGAATATTCTGCGCGATGGTGTAATTATTGAGATATTTTTATCAGGCTTTTTTTTGAAGTTCAGAACGTAACAGTTTTTTTTCGTAATATTTTTTTTCTTGGAGTTCGTTTTTATTTTAATGGCGTTGGTGTAGCAATTTTACATTCGCCACAAATCTTTTTAAGTATATCGAGTTTTAGACCTTTAAGACTAGATTGAGAGGCCGAATTTCTGAATTAAGATTACAAATTTGCTATTTCGACTTCTTTTTAAGATCGTGTAAGTAGGTATTTGTTTTTTTAACTCGCTAATAAGAGATGTATCAAAATCCCTCTGACTTGGCAGACTTATAATTGACGTATCAGTGTTGGTGGATAATAGGATAGTATTATTCAGGTTTTAGGTCAGTTAAGCTACTCAGGTTCAAACCCGACTCTAATTGTCGTTTGCGCCTGTAAGTTATATTTTTCATAGTGATTTGTTCATACATTGATTTATTATGACAATGCCCTCTAGTTTTTATAAGTCAATAATTTTACAATTTCGTTTTATACACTACTGTAGCGCCCTCTAGTATTTTAATTCCTTAATTTACAACTTGTGCCACCCTCTGTTAAATCCAATACATCAATTTTACTAATTTTTATTATCAATCTTCAATGTTTAATTTTACACTACCTATGCTTGCTAATGTTATTTTATTTTTTAAGCACAAAAAGTCATGGACGTGAGTTTGATCTTAGCGCAAATAGAATGCAGTCCGTCAGGTGAAAAATTGAGCTATCAATGCGATTACGATACTCGTCGAAATTAACGATAGCCTGACACATTGTTTTTGTAAAAGTTTCTTATTTTTGTTTTCTCTATCATATTTGAATGAAACAAAGAAACTGAGTTACACTCAAAATAATGTTGTTAAAATTTTTTTGATATAGTTTTTATCACTTTTAGGAATTGTATTTCGATTTGTATTTGAAATATATGATTCTGAACACTTCAAATATTATTATTTAATGCTTATTTTTAAATAACACTAGAGTCATTATTGATAAATTGTTTAGTATCACTTTATAACACTGTCTAAAGTTTCTTTTTGTCACAAACACTTGTACTTAGGAATCAATTGTTTATTATTAGGTACTTTGCACTCGTTTCTTTTTGAAAATAAATATATAACAACTATATATCTATCTACAAATCTTTCCTCTTTATAATATTAGTATAGATATAGATTATCCCTTTTTTTTTGTTAAGGCAAGGCATAGATTGGACTATTTTCCAAGTTTTGAAAAAACAACAGTTATCAGCGATCAAGGAAGTTATACAATTTTGTTTTTATTTCTGATAAATATTTATCTAAAATGTTCAAATTAAAGATTCATAATTTATAAAACCCGGCTTCTTTAATCAAAATAGCGTCTTGGAACGTATTAGCTTTGTTAGCATTCCGAACATTACTGCCAGTACCTACTATTTAGAACTTTTTTGTTGTTGTTGTCAACAAATCCATAAGCTGAGTTACATATTTGACAAGTGACTAGTACTATTAATGCATGAAATATACTTTATTATGCATATTACAGAATACAGGAAAAGTTAGATTTTAAAATTATTAACTGGTACTATCAGTAGATTTCGGAATCAGCATGCACGTGTTACGTCATCGTCAATTTCACGTCGTTTCGTGTCACGTGACTTATGAATGAGAATAAATATTTTTAAAAATATTTTTTTTACATCAATTTTAATTAATTAAGAAAATAAAATATTGATTATTTACTAACTATTTCACTACATAATGTCTTTAAAATCATATTAATTAAAGATTACATTCAATGAGCTTTTATTTTGAATACTCGAAAATAGCCCTTTACCTACGTATTATACCTAGGAGCCCGGATAGTCCCTAGACGTATGTCGGACTCGACATTTAGGAGTGCAATACCTACTAAACCCTTTAATGCCACCCAGCCGCTATAATTGGAGCGCCCAAATCTGCAAACAACAGGATCCCTCCAGCGGCAGACTGACCTCAGTGAAAGGGCCAAATTTCTCCTTGGGGACTGTTCGGCTGCCTCTGAACAGTCCTATTACAACGTTGGAGTCGTGCAATTGCGTCAGTTTTCCATCCTGACCGCAGCCCCCAATATTCCAAAGGAGCACGCTACCAATTTGTTCTACATCGGACCCGCAGCTTGTCACAATCCACGCCGCCGCGGCGTATACACTTATATAAACTTAGTTACCGACTACTAGAATTTTCTTGAGAAATAACATACACTTTCAACAACAAAACCGCACACTAAATGTATTAATTATTTTATTAGGAAGGTCCTTATAACAATGCGCTTTCTCCACTTATACACTTCTCTTAATTTCACTCCATAAAAACCTCCTTCTATTAGGATAAATAAATACACACCCCATCGCAACTAGATCAAGGCAAGACTGAACCTGAAAGCGGGCGGACAGCGAAGGCCGGGAAGGGCGTCGGACAAGTCGAAACAGACTTGTTTTTGTCGCCACAGGCCGCAAGAGTTCGCTTCGCTTTTAGGGTTCCATATCTCAAAGAGAAAAAACGGAACCCTTATAGGATCGCTTTGTTGTCCGTCTGTCTGTACGACTGTCAAGACCTTTTTCTCTAAAACGCGTGAAGGGATTAAGCTGAAATTTTTGTCAAATACGGAGGTCAGTTCTGTCTTGTGCCTTGAAAAAATCACACTTTTAAGTTAACGCAATAAAAAGTTATAGCTAATTATGCACAAATTTTGTATGAAAACGTACTTTGTCGAAAACCAAAAACCTTACGGGTACTTCCCGTTGACCTGGAGTTGTGAAATTTGGCAAGAAGTAAGAACTTATAGCACATATATAGGAATAAATCTGAAAACTAGTAAATAATATACAGATCATTGGAAAAATCATTATCAACTTATAACTGTAATTCGTTGCCTACGAAATGTGTGTGAGCAACCGCTTATATACGTTTGTCAATTTAAACAGCAGGCGTAAAGTTACAGTAATTGAAAAGCATGCATTACGTTTGGATTACGCAACCCTCGGTGTGCGAGTCGGACTCGCACTTGGCCGGTTTTCTTTTATATTTTTTATGATATAGGGCTGCAAACGCGTAGTCAAAGAAGTTTTCATGACTACCAATGCCCATAGACAACCGCACAGAGGCTGTACAGATGCGCTGCCGTCCGTTCTCCTCCCACCTCCAAGGACCACCGGCTACTTACACACTGCACGAAACGCGACAGCACAGTTTCACGCCGGTTTCGTGTAAGCTAGAGGTATCTCCCCGGTCGTGCCGGCCCATTTCGACTGCATGCAAGCATGTAGTGTGGCACTACCTCTTACTCACACAGTAACAGTAACAGATGGTAGGACAGAAACCTGACTATTGAGTAATCGTCCTTACAATTCGCCATGATCACATACTCGTATTTTGTTTTTTTTGTTCATTAAAGTGTTAAGAAATTTGAAAAAAAAATGTTTTTTTGCTTCGTTAATCGACTGTGTTATCAATTTAGAATTTCCTGTAAAAAATTGGATATACTTTGAAATAATACCCTGTAGATATATAGTCTGACATTATTACAATAATAATATTATCAAAGCTCCATTCTGTTGTCAGGTAGATGCTTGCAGAAAGTCGGCGTGCAAGCGATGGATACCCGCGACTCACTGAAACGCGGACGGTTCTTCCCCTTCACGCCCGAAGTACACCTCATGCCAGAGAACTACGAGGAATCGTGGTACAAGAAGTACATCTACTACCCTTCGCGCGATGTAAGTAAGAAAGAAAGAAATACATTTATTAGACCACAATTCAAGAGACAACAACAGTAATATACAAAATAACACATAATGACATTATAACATTATATTTATCGAAATATAATTAAAATTAAATTCTATTTCGATGATTATATTTAGTCCATTGAAATGTTTATACGAGCTTTGCATTTTTTAGAGGACGCAATTTTATTTCTGGGACATATTGTGTCAATAGAAGCTTAATCTCAAAGCACAAGCTTAGAATCTCTGATAGAATCTTTATGCGTCTACATATTATGTTATTAATCAATCAATCAATCAATCAATATCAATACCAAATAAAGATTCGAAACAAATATTTTTAAATGTTAGTAGTTGAGTAAGCTTTGAGTTATAAATATTTTTATTAGTGACTAATAATAATTTCAATAATATTTCTTTTTTTGGTATGACATTTTTTATATGAGTCGTCCTTAAGGACAGGCTAGGGTCACGAGACCATATCGCCTTTTCTTCAGTCGGCTGGTTTGACCTAAGGTTTGACACCACAACTTTTTAAGTACCGTTCCAGTGCAGGGTTGCTAGAGCATTTATAAATAATAATAATAATTAATACTAATTATTTATAACAAAATAACTTGATGAAATTGTGTTTAAAATGTTTATGAGATAAAATCAATAATTTGTAGTTTTTCATATAATGGAAAGTACAGATAAAAGCGAACAGATAATACCTTTTCTACCTGCCTTGTATTGACATTAACGTCATACCGGACAGGTTTTGGGGGAGAGGCCAGACAAAGAGCTGCTCAGCTGGGAGGTCCTCCACCCGTCCCTCTGAACCAGCAGATGGCGGCGTAAAACAGGACGACTGGTGGAATTTGTTGGATGATTTGAACAAATCAGTGGCGTGCTCCTTTATTGGGCCAGGGCGGGGGTGGGAACCTGACTCCAATGCATGGTTCCGACAATATAGCATGGGGCTGTTCGAGATATCTGGCCTTTTCACCGGGACCAGCATGTCTCTGAAGGGACCCTCCAATTATAGTGGCTGAAGGCATCCGCAGGAGTTTAGTCAGCAGTGGCAACCCAATTGCTGAGCCCGATACTGTACCCGGTTGGGCTCATGGATAGCGTACGAAAATTTATTCCAATGTCTGTGGGCGTTGGTGTTCACTTTATATCAGGTGACCTAACTGCTCGTTTGCTTCCTATGCTATAAAAAAAAAATGCGATACCAAAAAAAATGAAAGTGTCATGGTTAACATGCAATTATTCTCAGTAGTAACTTTGTCAGTTCCTTTTACACCGATTTTCAACAATACCAGCAATAGTACCTACAGTCAATCTGTAATAAAAAAAATGAAATGGGAAACAAATTACACGAGCAAATTTGACTTGATATTTCGTTAGAGGGGCATGTAAATAGCAGAATGGGAGATTGGCGAAGTCTCATCTGTTGCTGATTTTGAGAAAATCCAAAAAAACGAACGTAGGTACTTAAACAACTTTTTTAAATTTATTAATTGAAAGGTTTTGGAAGCTTTCCAGGACTTTATTGTACAGGCGTAGGTATTGCCCCCGAAATGAATTCCTTACTTTGCTAAGTCTATGAATTGGTATATCTAATTTGTGCCTGTTTCTCGTATTCCTATCTTGATTATTATTTTTCGTACTGAATTCACTAATGTTCTTTCTTACATACAACACATTATCTAAAATGTATTGAGAGTCAACAGTCAGTATACCCTTGTCCTTAAATTTATTTCGAAGTGATGTATTAGAGGCTATCTATAGGCTAGCTACTATGTATTGGAGTATAGCTCGCTTCTGCAGCACGAAAACAATATTTATGTCCGCAGCGTTTCCCCACAATAGTATGCGGTAAGACATTATACTGTAAAAAGTAACTAAAATAAACTAATTTTGCAATGTATTCGCCTGAGATTTGTCTAATTTTTCTAACTGCGAATGCTACCGAACTAAGCCTTTTCGCAAGCTTGGTGATATGGGACCCCACTATAGTTTAGAATTCAGTGTTATATTCCTAGGAAAATTGTAGAATCCACTAGATCTAGAGATTCGCCATTTAATAGTATATTGGTTGTCGCTTATGTTTGACGGCAAATAGGACTATTTCATGATTATCTTTAACAAGATATGGTAGATCATTTGCCATTTATTTAATATAGTTTCCTACCGTACTATAATATTATATAGTATAGTAGGTTTGGCCAACCTATTGGACGAACCTACAATACTATATTATTTGTTGGCTCATATATTATTATTATTATTGGTTGGCCCAACGTGTTAACGTAGCATATAATATTAGTGCGACAACTCATTAATGTAACTCAAAAATAGGGATGGGTCTCAAATGCTTCCTTGGGGAACACCCTTATATTAGACTAGAAAAAAGAAATAAACTGGACTTATATTTTATTCTACCTATCTAATATAAGTTCCACAAATACCATCACGATGGAACATCGTCCAGTCCATTAATGTGCCATTTAAAAGCAATTTACATCCTTCTTCCTTGTGGAATCAGTTGCGGATGTCTGTGGGCGTTGGGAATCACCTACTTTCATGAAAAATGGGCACCATCTATGAGACACCGCGCACCCTGGTTAAAGACACCTCCTGCGCTACTTCACTTTAAAATAATAACTAATAAATAAATGTTTCCAGGGTCTCGACTGTTGTTCCGACCACGCGATCACCTTTCACTACTTGGAACCAAATGATATGTTCGTGCTAGACTACCTCATATACCAGTTGCGGCCCTACGGCATTCGCTACGACGTGACCATGCCAACCCTTAAAACTCACGTTAACACCCCTGGCACCAAGTAGAAAAATCTCCACTGATAGGCAATGCAGACAGCAAAGAAATAAAATACCAAGAAGGACGGCAGCATGCAGTTACATACTAAAATGTTAATGCCAAACTGGTTTATTTTTCTAGTCTAATATAATATTACAAAAAGAAAGAATATGATTTTCACTTAACCTATTCTGGAAATACTTCCATCAGACCATCAATATAAAATCACATTAATCAAGAGAAAAAGCATGAAAAGCATAAAATATTGCAGGTGTAACGTTTTATTTTATGTGCATTTCCTGATTTAACCAGAATTCGAATCTGCGCAAAAATAAAAACAGGAATAAAAAAAAGAAGACAACACGAACAAATGTGAAATATCTAGAGATTTTTTCTTTTATTATAGGAAATAGTTATTTATTAAACACATTTATCATCGTTCATTTGGTTTACCTACACGTTTTTTTTTGTTATTTTTTTTATCAAATGCACAATATCTCCAATGTTAATCGGCAAATCAGGATTTAAATCAGGATACAATTAAATCGAAAATACAAATCAGGATTTGTAGTAGAAATATTAATTCTAAGATCTATATTTATATTTCCCAATCCTGATGGGGTGCGTGAAGTATATCTACAGTCACGAGCAATAGCTAGCTAGCTAGCTAGCAATAATATGTATTACCTTTATTAGTACCTTGTCATAATATTTTTATTTTTGGAGTTTCATGTTATTGCTTTGACTTGTCAAAGAAAGTTATTGTGACGGGGTACTAAAGTGTATACATATATTGCTCGTGACAGCACTTCTTGTTGTATCAGGTGCTCTCTCAGTTGTGTGGCAAGAAGTGCGCGGCGGGCTGAAAGGAGAAGAACCGTCCGAGTCCGGCAAGAGAGCGAAGCTTTGATAAAATACTTCTCTGATTGTAATAAAAGAAACACATTTCGTAGTTACTTTACGGGTTTTAACACGATAAAATATTAATTAAAGGAATTGGTGAAAACATATACCTCTACTCAACGCTTCGGCCGGGTTACACTAGCTATGGTCACGAGTATGGTAACGATCAACTGATGGAACTTGACTGCTTAAAACATATAATTTTATGACGTACTTAATGCCATGCCGCATTGCCTAATAAGGACCGTGCTGCGTGCACGAAACATAGAGGCAGCACTTTCGCCGCTCTAGTGATCATTTTAGAAATTAAGTGCTAGAAAAACACTAAGCAAAAGACAATTCCAACAAAAACATCCTGTAAAAAACCAAGTCTCGCAGCTCAATTTTTCTACCATACCATAACATACCAAAAGGTATGAGATCCATGTAATACCAAGTCGGTTAATTTATTCAGTCCCTACTTCAGAAACCTTCTGTCTTAATTTATTATCATATCAATATTAAAAATCTTTTACATTTTAAATAAAAACATCGACTTGGCCATCGCTTGAAAACACAATCTCATCAATCTTTGAAGTACCCAATACGTACTTATTATATTAGCTTGCTTAGACCATTGCGCTCCAAGCAATTAAAACTCTCGTCTCCAAAACGAATCCATAATTTTTCCAAGGATTACAATCTTTTGTTCGTTCGTGTGATTTCAAGCGGTTACAGTCAAAGGTCATTGTTAATTCCAGTAGGGTCCACCAGGCGTACCCCAGGGCTCTCATCACGGATCACTCTTGTTCAATATTTTTGTTAATGAAATACAGTCTTGTATTAAATATTCGAATATTCTTCTTTATTCTGACGATAACAAAATATTTGGACCAATTGAAAACGCATCTAATTTCTCAATATTACATAATCCATGTATCACATCATTAATCTTACGTTAAATAAGTAAAATCTTACTCTATATACTCTGGTATGACGAACATAGTATAGATATCCATAGCCTTATTCCATTATTAATAATCTATTTACCACAAGAGGCAATTTTTTGACCTCATTGAAACATGGTTAGTCTGTCAGACTTTACAAAAACTTAAGAGGTAGTGTCATGCTACATTGCAGCCAAATTGTTATAATTCACAATATAGCACCGGGAATTGCTACTGTCGCGTTTTGTGTGGTTTGTGAGTTTCTGGTGATCCATTAGAAGGAGAGAGAAAAGGAAGGCATCGCAGCTGAAGAACAAATGTGTGGATCTTTGTGGTCGGCAGCTGAGAAAAGACTCCGATTGCTCGTGTGTTGCCTTATACTGTAAATAAACGACGGTAAATGAATAAAGGAAAAGCGGAGAAATTTGAATTAAAGTAGTAATAATTAATTTATAATAACGTCAATAATGTCAAGCATCCGATTTCCTCTAGATCTGGAGTAGAAAAATATAAATCTGATTAATGTGCTTCTGATTTATTGTTTTATTTAAATTAGATAGATATTTCATATATAGATTTATGTATACTAGTGAACCCGCGAAAATCGAAATTCGTTCTAAGTGAAACTTTTCTCCAAATATGTAAAAACGCATGTCTTATCTGAACAAAAGTTAGTCGCAGAAAATTGAAACCGAGACCAATGACCAAATGATGCATAAGATCGCTTTCCTGCATCGATATGTAAAAAAAATCACCACAAAATTAATTTGGCATGCTATTTTTATGATTACTATACAGTCGGTTAGGTACTTTATTAAACGGTATTAATATGATAATATATTTTATCTACACTAATGTTGTAACATTCTACTTATGTTTCCAATACTTGACTTATAATGACTACTGTTATAGCTCAGACAACAAAAAACTCAATTTAAGCAATTTGACATGATGTTATAATATCCAAATCAATATCGTAAAATCTCATTATAACACTGTGTGAGAGCGAGAGGGAGAGAAAAATGGTGAGAGAGACGTATGTCAAAATCCTTAACAGCGCGCGCTCGCTCCTGATTGGCCCAGAGCGCTGCAGCTGCGCTCTCATTGGTTCAATGCCAGCTTGCGAAGGATTTGCGAGAAAGAGACAAAGCTCTACAAAAAAATGAAAGCAAAAATACGCCACAGACGACGAATAATCTACTGTTTAGTAGAAATTTTTTGACTTTTTGAAACTCGCGTTCGCTCGTTTCAAAAAGTCAAACTCGTGTTTTAATACCCTTCTTTATATGACAGTTGCATAAACTACTATTACATGTATGCACAATTATTTAGAAAGGTATAATTTAATAGTCTTTTCAATAATATTTTTTTCAACGTTAGTATCTTAAAACCTTTGGGAGACACAAATTGGGGAGCAGACTCTAAAATGTTGCTTCCATTATATAAATCTTTGATTCGAAGTCACTGCGACTATGATTTTTTCGGATATGCTGGTGAAAAAAGATTAGTCTTTTCCTTGGCTAAAGCACGAAACAAAAGTATGAAGTTGATTATCGGTGACGGATTCGAATGAAACTCTTCCCCCATATTAATAAACATAGAATAACTTTATCCAAGCATTAACCTAGTATTGAACTGACATCTGTTAAATTCCATACTTTTTATGTGTTTATTAATAAGGAATTTGACTGATGTCAGTTTAATGCTTGGATAAAGTTATTCTATGTTTATTAATAGGGGGTGTAAGTGTTGTACAAGTACTAAGCCTGGTCAACATTTAGAACACTTTTTACTCCGAGAAAATCGCTCACTTGTACGGGAAATTCAGTAATTGTACTTTACTCCAACGGATTTGAAAATTTGAAATAAACTTTCTTTGGCGTTATGATCTTATGAATGAAACTTATTATGGTATAAAGAAATTGTTTAACCATTAAGGTACACTGCAAGAAAACAATAACAAATGCTACGCGAAGTTGCGGGCACCAGCTAGTAGTCTAATAATTTGAAGTTACTGATACTCCTATCTGATGTATAATTAGTCAGGTCGTTAGTCATCATAAGCTTTAAAGCACACCATATTAGCTAGTTGACTAAAAACACTCTTTTTGGGTGTTCATTTCCGATCAACGAATATATTAATTCCTTTGTACATAGCTGCCGTCCTTTTAGAGAGAGCAGGCTGTATCAGATGTTAGTTAAAACTTTATCGTGCCATCTTTGTAGCACACACGTTTCATTCGACCACTGATTGTCGTCCGACTCGGTTCTGGAGACAGAGGGACGGATGATGGGACGCCGGTTTCTGCTAACCTTGGTGATTGGAATATCAGGCGGGTTTAGTTTCGCCTATCTTCTAACATCGTATGCCTTCACACGAAAAGAGAGCTTGTCCAGAGAGAGGTAATCTAGCAGGGCTTTTGATCTAACGAGCACGGTGAGTTGCATGGCCTTGTATATAATATGTGCGGAGTCTTGTTATGACTGCGCATATTTTTAAGAGTGCTCCGATTTTCTAAGTTCATAATTAAATGGTTTGAAATGAAATTTGTATTGTAATTTTTTGAATATTAAATTAAGTTATTATTGTAATTAGGTTAAGTTGACAATATTCGTAGTTTAAATTTGAGATAATTGTATTTTTATATAGATTTTATGACATTTCATTGTACAGATTGACATTGATTATGCTATTATTATATTATTATTATTATTAGATTATTATTATTATATTGAATTGTTTTATAATGTTTAATGAACTTAAATTGTATTGATACTTAGTTACTTACTTATTAATAATTATGTTAAAATGGCTAAATCTATCGTATTGGGTAACTGTGAAGATAGATTATAAGTGTGGTTAATAAATAAATAAATAAATAAATAATCCTAACCTAAAAAATGTTTATTATACCTACCGGGTACTTTAAACATTCACCATAGCTTCAAGGCTACGGTGAATGTTTAAAGTACACGCTAGAGTAGCGTGGGACTTGTTGAACTTCAAATAAACATTTTAAATTAAAATTATAGTTATAGAGTTAAAAGTAGGGGTAATGGACTTTTTTATTGGATATTTGTCCGAACATTAAGTAGATTCCAAGTTGTAAACGAAAAACTGGAGACATTTTTTGATCATCGTAATTTGCTAACACGTTTGTGATTTTTTATGTGCTAATAAACAATTCGTATTCGTTTTTCAGATATAATTCCAAATTAAATGAGTAATACTATTTGGAATTTACTTGCCTACGTTTAATAATTTTTGTATAATTGAGAAGATATATTTTTTTATTTTTTGACTCGCGTAAAGTTTGTGTTTTTGCTGAATGTATAATATGTAGTTAGATTATATTTTTTTTTGGAAAATTCAACGACCATCCAATAATGTTTTGTAATATGTGTTTATTATTTATTTATTAATATGATCAAAAAATCTGCAATGGGAAACTGCGTGTCAGACTCCGTCAGAGAGGCGCCTGAGATGGTGTGAGAAGCTGTGTCCACCACTAACAATAACGAGTTCACCTCA
>LUGF01003339.1:47868-59600 GCA_001625245.1 Calycopis cecrops | reverse complement strand
TTGACGGCTCGGTTGCTCTCTATGTAATATAGAAAATAGCCGGCCCTAAGTTGAAGGTACTCTTCCAGACAGTTCTTTGGGTGCGGTGGAGCTGCCAGTCAAGAATGACCGCGTCCATCTGTGGGGCAAGACCAAGGCGGCCTTCCACTACGTGTACGAGCACCACCGGAATGACGCCGACTGGTTCATGAAGGCGGATGATGATACGTGAGTTTTACAGATTTTAAAGTGACAAAGCCTTGTGGGAGGGTAAACCTTTTTGTTACGTACCTATCACGTTACGATGCCAGTGCCTACAGCAGCGGTAAGCAGGCTCTTTCTGTCTCAGTATATGCTGTGGGTTCGAGTATATAAGAGAAAAAGTAAGAGTGAGACAGAGAAAGACACAGAGAAAAAATTTATTATTAACTTACCTTTCCTTACATTATCACAATAATAAGCATAAAAATTAAATAATAACCTAAGCTTTTCTCAAATTAAACAATATAATATTTCAATTTTTTTGTTTTTCTTCATATTATAGGGGGCAAACGAGCAGGTGCTTAGTGACTACCGCCGCCCATATACCTACATCCGCAATACTAGGTATCTTCCAGACAGGCGTAGACGTAGGCGGCCTTTAAGAAAGAGGAATGCTCTTTTCTTGGAGACCTCTAAGTCGTATCAGATCGGAAATACCGAGGGAGGCAGCTGGTTTCTTAGTACTGTTGTACGCGTAAAAAATGGCGTTTATACAGCACAGTACTACATTTAGGAATATCGAGTTGGTGGGCATGGAATTTTGAGTTCTGTCGTGATGTCCTATGATGGAACTCAGCTGCTGGTATTAAGCCGAACAATTCATCGGAAAACTCCCCATTGAAAATACGGTAAAAGATGCAGAGGGAACCGACACCTCTCCGTAGGGCCAGAGGATCGATCTTTCAGTTGAAAGTTCAGACTTGAAGCCAAACTGAGCATCGTGTATTTTTATCGCTATATTTGATTATGTATCAAGCAGACTGTTCAACACGTTTGCCGTGATCGTTGCTAAGAATATAGGCCTGTAATTGGACCTGTCTGATGCATTGCATGTTCTATTTTTAATTATGGGGCAAACCAAGGTCATCGTCATCTTTTCAGGGAGGTAAATATGATTACAGCGGAGATTATATTATAGTATTTTTAGCGACTTGACTACACCACCTAGGATCACTTGTACAACCGGATTTAAAAAGAGGCAATACTTTAGAGTGCTCCATTACTATATATTCCAAGTTGTCCTTATTATATTCTACTAATTATTATATTTCAGGTTATCCTTACTTTATTTTTCAAATTTATAATTTTATTTCTTAAACACAAAGATTCAGCTGTATTACATAATTGTTAAAATATCTTTGAATATTATTTAACATAATTTAAAAGCTACACTATGATTATATTATGTTTTTCACTTTATAGCACATATAATCTTTACCTACTCGAACAAATTCCTGTCGTTGCCCTCTTTCAAAATTTACCTATCTCAGTTTGAGCTCTGATTGCTTTAAATTAAATTTAAATAAAAATAGAATTATAGTTAGTTCTTATTAATTTAAAAAGTTTACTAAAAGCCATATCTGGATTATAAATTGATTAATTAGCGGATATTGTTTATCATATTAATTTATTAATTCTTAATCTTTCAACACGTTTTAAATTAACTGGTACACATGTAGTATTTTCTTTATAAGTTTTGTCTTTTTTGTCAATATAATGAAATATAGCCATCTCTCCACAACGATCAGAGCTTAAATGGCTTATAATTTTCTTTTGTATAGGAGCTACATTACTAAAAATATTATCTATACATGTTGCAGATGTTTCACTAATTCTAGTTGGTTTAAAGAAAAGATTTATTAAGTTATATGATTTATACAAAGTAGTAAATCTAACTGTGATGGGTTTGTTGTCTAATAAATTTATATTAAAAATTATCTGGTGATTTGTAAATTTAGACATAACTTCACATTCTTTTAACCAATGCTCAGTAATACAAAGTACATCTTGATTTTACAAAAATAAATTGTTACATTTACATTGTGCATTTTCTCTTTTAATGATAAGGTAGTGTCAGAGACTCCCTCTGTTGTCATTAACGGTAATTTAAAGAATAATTATTTGGAACATATTCCAAGTCTTTAACAATGTCAGTGTAGTTGTCATTGCAAGTCAATAGCATTTTAAATAATTTTAAATTAGACTAGTTTAATAACAAAAAACAAAAGATTAAAATAACTTTGTTTCGTCTTCTTGTTCTTTTGTAACTTCTGGTGAAAACTGTTAAATGGCTCTTGTTTATTTACATTAATCTTTTAATAAATTAATCTTTTAATAAGAAAGCTGTAGGTTTTGCAAATAAATAAAATAAAATATAGGTGCAGTTAAAAACCTTCAAACAATTAAATCCGCCATAGCTGAATACATTTTAAATGCCAGTACCAATCACTGGATACAGGTCAATCATGACACAGTGATAAACAAAGTTAAGTGGGATTATCTTCGGGTCAATCTGCGGATTCCGTGAGTTGTTCATGCCGCGGTGTTTCAATGTTTAACAGGAATGGTCAAAATGAGGATAGATGTGCCTACTTCTCATTTGTAATGGAGGCACAACACGCACAGTACAACTGTCATTAATTTACGTCAGTCGGCTGGGGATCACGGCTGGAGTAACACCGGTCGAAATGTCAGGCGCTGATATATTATGTCTTCGCTAGTACTTTTAATAAACACTTCATCGTGTTAAGTACGTCTCGTGCAACTTTCACTCCACAATCATGTTCGTTGCTATGGAGTAAACTCCACTGTTGTGTCGGCGCTGACGTCACGCTTGTGCCGGCAGGTACGTCGTTGTGGAAAACCTCAGGTTCATGCTGTCGGAGCACGATTCCAAGGACCCGCTGTACTTCGGCTCCAGGTTGAAGCCCTACACGCCGCAGGTGCACATCCATTAACATCTCCACAATCAGGGAGTTTTTTTATAGTAGTTCGCCTTTTCCCGTAATTATTTTTTTAATATAAAGTATCCTTTGTCCTTTATTTCTAATATAATTATTTCTACTATTATTAAGAATATGTATACAATATTTCATAATAATCGGTTGAGTAGTTTTGGCGTGAAAGCGTAACAAACAAACTCACATTCACATTTTTAATATTATTATAGAAGGGCGCAAACGAACAATCGACATTTTGGTGACAACCGTCTGTAAAACATATGTTTCCCTCCTCCCAGACCACGGAAAACTCAAAAACGGCGCAATAAATTGGCTCAGCGGAATGAAGACGATGACCACTCATGATGGCTCATGCAATGAGCCATCATGAGTGGTCATCGTGCACATGATGGCTCATGCAATGAGCCATCATGTGCATGAGCCACTGATCCACGGCAGCGCACAAGGCCAGTTTTGCTGCCGCGTACGAGTTCCTCCCGACATCCGAGGCCGGGGTTAAGGAAACTCATGATTTCTCATATCGGAAAGCACGTGTCCTGTCTCTGGCATGTTAGAGGATTGGTCCTTCTTTTGACGGAGTCCTAGTCTTAAGGATAGACGACCTCTCGTAGCAATTCGATGAAACCGCTTGGGATTCTCATTCCACTGCATAGGCTTAGGTCATAAGAAAGTGAAAGAAGAAAAAAAAATGCAATAGCATTACTTTCAAGTCGGTATTGTCCGCAGGGCTACATGAGTGGCGGCGCGGGCTACGTGCTCAGTCGTGAAGCGCTCAACCGTTTCGTCAACACGACGCTACACGGGCCAGACGTGTGCAGAAAAGGCGGGTTTGGCGAAGAAGATGTGGAGATGGGTATGTTTTTATAACTACGTCACCATGTATACACACACGCACTACGCACCACACACACCCACTTACGTACTACTCGTGCGGCAAGGATGCGACTCCCCACTTCCCCGATGTCTCCATATTAGGCCGACATCGAGGAAGCGGTGGTCCAAAGTTATTCCAACCAGGTTCCAACTTATCGCGCACGAGCGGTACACACATTTCTATCAAATAGCGTCTCTTGCATTATTTTTTTTTTATTATGTAACTACGTTATTAGTAGAGTTGCATAACGTGCGAGACCAAACCTACCCTACATAGTCCATACAATTGAATAGCCTCCTGTAACTCTCAATAATTTTTATACTGGGGTCATGCCCCCGGGGTCTAAATTTTAAAAAAATCTGCTTAGTGCTTACCTACTGATAATATCATGTAAAGAACCCCTGTAAAAAATTTCAAGTTTGTAGGTAAGTACAGTAGTTTCGGTTATACGTTGACATGTAAGTCAGTTATGTTTGTCTTTTATTAATAATAATAATAATAATATCTTATTTGTAAAAACACACTGAGCCAATTTTAAACGTACAAAAACAAGTTAAGAAATAACACGCAACAACAATAACCTAAATTATTAAAACTAAAATAAAACTAACAATTACTAATAACAACACAATAGTCAGCAACAGCGTGTTCCACAAAACGGTAGGACCTCAGCTTAAGTCAGACCTTACGAGCTGACACTGATTTTCAAGTCCTCCTTATGTTTTTTCCCCTCTTGGCGGTAGCCTATTGACGTTATACAAGTGCTTGTAACTATACATATAAATTTTATTCAATTCAATTCAATTCAATTCTTTATTTTGCAATTGTAGGTGATATAAGGTGATTGTAAGGTGTTTACATAGTACAATTTAGAACGACTACAATTAACCATTTTTGGTATGCAAAAGTATGTAAATATTATGTCGTTAGTCAATTAAAATTATAAAATACGGTTATCTATACTTAATATATTAAAGAAGAAACCTTTGTATTTTTGTATTTTTGTGTTTGTATTGAATAGGCTCAAAAACTACTGGATTTCAAAATTTCTTTTACCATTACTTGGAGGGATTCTTCGGAATTCGTATAGGCTATATTTAATCCCGGAAAATAGACAGGATTTATCATGGTAGTGAAAATTGTGGAGTAAGTCGACGAAAAAACTGCCATACGTTAACGATTCTCGCGAACGCTGCCTAAATGGTTAGAGATGTATGGTTGACTTCTATAGAAAAGTTGTAGAGCTTAATAATGCCTACAAAAAGTCCGCGATAGTATAAACCAAACATTTATATTTTAGCCATTATAACCACTTTTCCATAGAATAAAAGTAATTAAAATTATTAGCCTATGTTTATTGATCATATTATCGTCAAATACCAATCCTTATCCAAATAAAGTATTTACTGAACAAGATTGTTTGAATAGCTATACATTACTTTTTATTTTATTCCAATCAGACAATCCATTCAAATGATATTACGAATTTGGAATTGAAATTGGTATTAAAATGAATGATGGCGATATGAAATGAAATTAACAAAATGATTATTGAAGAAGTACAAGGTGATGTTAAATGTTTTAAATCCATCGACACCGTGTGTAACACCGAAGATACAGTACACTATTCACAAGAATTTTTAACCTCACTCAATCCTGCCGGCTTGCCACCCCACGAACTAAAATTAAAAGTAGGTACGCCCATTATGCTTTTAAGAAATTTAAGCCCTCCTAATATGTGCAAAGGGACAAGACTTTTGATAAAATAATTGCGAGCCAATGTGATTGTAGCGACCATTATCACCGCCCCGGCGCGCGGCGGCTGGACAGCTCGCTCACATTCAGCGGATCCCGATGATACCGACAGATTTGCCTATTTCCTTTAAAAGAATACAGTTTCCCGACAAGGTATCGTTTGCCCTTACAGTAAATAAATCCCAGGGTCAAACTTTTTCAATGGTAGGCATCGATCTCAGAAAAGAGTGCTTTTCTCATGGCCATATGTTGCACTTTCTCGAGTAGGATCTCCTGAAAACCAATATGTTTTAATGCCATATACAAATTCTACTGCGAACATAGTGTATAGTGAAGCATTTTTTTTTTGTTGACGCAGTGGAATGCCTTTACGCACGCTACCCAGGAGCCCGGGTGGCTCAACCGGCTACAGTGTCGGGCTCAGTAACTGGGTTGCCCCCACCTACGAAATGCCTGCCTTCAGCCGCTATGATTGGAGGGCCCCGGATCTGAAAGCAACAGGGCGCCTCCAGCGACAGGCTGGCGTCGTTGAAAAGGCCAGACTCCTTCTCCTTAGGGACTGTCCGGCTTCCTTCGAACAGTCCCTAACTCCACGTTGGAACCATGCAATGGGCTCAGGTTCCCATCCTTACCCCTGGTCCCAATGCGCCAACGGAGCAAACCACACCGGTCGTCCAAATCCACGTCGCCATCTGCTGATTCAGAGGGACGGGTGGAGGATCTCCGGCATTGGTTGGTCCCATCCTCTGGGCGGCGGACCAACCACTAAACGGTCGCGGGAGATAGGGTGCACGGCAACGACACACCGAGACACCTCTCTTCCCGCGACCCCTCCTCCATGGACGCATCCAGAACGGGCCCCAGCTAAGCCCACCCGACGCGTCCCCACCCGGGATCCCTCTTGGTTCACCGTGGTTGTCCAAGCCACGGCTACTAAGCCCCCTCACCACGACAAGGTGGAGATCCGTCGAGGGGGATAGTGAAGCATTATTATAGCTAAGAATTTAGTATGATTAACCTTTTGTATGCTATCTTCTCCACATGTTATATTTAAGCTTATTGATTTAGTAGCAAAATTTTTAAATTGCATATACTTAGTTTTACTGGGATTTACTTTTAAATTATTATTATTTAACCAATTAATTACATTTTTAATCAAACTATTTATATATATGTCAATATTATTATTATTATTATTATTATTAATTATTACGGAAATGTCATCTGCAAATAACGTATATTTGTCATTAGAAATGTCGGGAAGATCATTAATGTAGAGCAGAAATAGGAGCGGGCCGAGTACACTTCCCTGTGGAACACCACATCCATTAACTCTATATTCTGATTTGTATACGGTTAGTATATTTTTATCGTTTAGTGACATAATTTCGACATACTGTTGTCGATATTTTAAATATGATTCTAACCATTCTAGGGCACGTCCTGTTATTCTTAGACTGTTCATTTTATTTAATAATATACTATGTGAAACTAAATCAAATGCCCTAGACATATCGAAGAAAACACAGAAGGCAGTTTCTCTGTTATTTAGGCGATAAATAAATAGTATTTATTAAATTAGAAGTAGCGAATGTAGTACTTTTATTCTTCTTCTTTCTACTTTTAGTCTTTGGAATCCGAACTGTTCCTGTTTAATAATATTAAATTTATTAAGAAAGGTTGTTAACCGCTTGTACAGAGATTTTTCAAAAATTTTTGTTAAGACGCACCAATGTTATGGGGCGGTAATTTTCTAATTGAGCCTTATCACCCTTTTTAAAAATTGGCTTGACTACCGAAGTCTTAAATACTTCAGGAAAACATCCTGTTTCAAAGGAAAGATTTATTAAATACGTAAGTATGGTGTCAATTCTGTTTTACAATATTTTATGACCTTTGTAGAAAGTCCATCATATCCTTCAGATTTGGTATTATTTAGAGATAAAATATTATTATTAATTTCGTCAAAACTACAAGGTGTCAAAAATAATAAGAGATTCATTTGTGTTCGGTGCTTCTATATGTTTCTTTTCATTCGTCAAATTAATAAAGAAATTATTAAATTCATTAGCTATGTTTAGGTAGGTAGGTAGGTTTAGATAAAATATTATTATTATTGCTTTTTATTTCCGTAATAAGTCCGTGACTGGACTGAGCTGTGGTTTCATTTTTAATAAGTTTCCAAGACTGCCTTGTAAGACTTTTGAATATAGCCGATACTTATTTTTATTGTTAAATGTTTTATTTTTGTAAAACGCATAACGAAGTGTTCGTTTTGTTTTACAGCTAATTCTTATGCCCTTAGTAATCCATTTAGGTTTTATATATTTATTATCGATTTTTATTAAGGTAGTGGGGAAACATAATTTATAAAATAGGCCAAGCTCTTCGTGAAAGGATTTCAACGCTATGTTGAGGTCTTTTTCATTGTACACATCGTTAAAAGATAATTTGCTGATGCAATAACGAAATTTTTGCATGTTGTCTGGGCTGTAGTCTCTTTTATGTAAATATAACGTCATTGGAATATGAGTTTTATATTTTATCGGTATACTCAACATTTGGGCCGTATTGTGATCGGAAAGTGCTAAGTTAACCAAGGACCCGGTAGCTCCCTTTATGTTTTTTATGACATGATCTATGCATGCGTGTTCTCTGGTAGGTTTCGTTATGTGAAGTGTCAGGTTATAGTTCCGAAGTAAGCTTTTAAAGAGGATGGTTATAGAACTCGGTTTTAAAGTATTGATATTTAAATCACCAGTTAGAATAAGTTTTCTTTTTAATTTCTTGATAGTTCGAATAACAAGGAGTCTAATGTGCTTAAAAATTTGTTGACGTTAGAGTTTGGAGTCCTGTACAAACAGACATTACAAATTTTATATTTTGGAATTTCGATTCCACAGCAATCAAATATTGTATCTAAGGCAAACGTATTTTTCATTTGAGGTAGCTTCTGAAATGGAATCCCATTTTTTATAAAGATACAAACTCGACCCCTCCGACTATTGTCTAATCTACAGTAGCTGGGGGCAATATACACGGTGTAACTTGAAGGGTGGATAATCGGCATCTAGAGGGTAGAGGGGTTTAATATCTACCTATTTAACCCTTATTATGTTCTGCGATATTTAGTGGTTTAATAGTTATGGAGATTTTTGTGAAATTATAGTAAAAATCCGATTTTCGGTAAAACATTGAAAGTTTAGCCAAACCATTAGGCCTAGGACCGTAATTTTTTTTCTTAAACTAGCTCAATAGTTAGTCTATCAGGTCCTAATACCACTTTTTCGCGTTATTTTATGAAATTCCATTTAAAAAATAAAATATTTGAAAAAAAAATGCAAATATTTTTTTTGCTTCTACCGGTAGTGCCACGGAGTAGTGCCTACGGAAATAAACGAAAAAAATTACATAAACTTTTTTTTTACAATCTGTCTTAAAAACTGCCCCTGTTTATGGAGAAGTAATCCTAAAAATTTTATCCGGCTAGTGCAAGGGCATCACGTTAAATTAAATACTCAAATTGTGCAAGGGCCAAAAACCGTTCATTGTTTTAAAGGCGATATCTAATACAATAGCTTCTTTGCCTTTGTTCTAATATACCGCAGGTACCTGCGTTTGTTGGTTCGAGGAAACCTTCTTTAGTTGTTTATCGACTGCCCTTCCCGTAAGACGTTAATTTATTTGCATGATTTTCTAAAATCCTGATTCCTGTGACTTTGGCTTGTGTATTGTTTTTGATACCTCCTGTGATTTGGATTGTTTTTGTTTCGGAACGACAACTTGGCTTGTTTACTGGACTATTCGAACTTTGTTATTTGTGTGTGCACCATGCCTTATTCGCCACGTGAATATGCAGAAATGTATTATTATTATGGCGGAGCTCAAGGAAATGCTACAGCGGCTGCGAGAATGTATCGTGAGCAATTAATTAGAAGAGGTGGTCCACAACCTGCCTTGTACCCTGACTACCGTATTTTTTTACGTGTCTGCAACGCTTATATGGAAGGACGCATACCAGGTACTTCTCGATCAGAAGGAGCGCCAAGAATCGACCCTGATCGAATAGAAGAAGTCTTGGAAGAAGTAGAAAGAGATTCAACTACAAGTACAAGAGCAATCGGTCGTCGCGTAGGATTGTCTCACATGTCTGTGCACAGAATTTTGCGAGCAGAAGGGCTACATCCTTACCATGTAAAAAAGTACAAGATTCGTTACCTACGGACTATCCACGGCGAGTTGCTTTTTGTCAAGAAATGATAAGAAGATGCACAGCAGATGAAAATTTTTTTGACGACATAATGTGGACAGATGAGTCAACGTTTAGTCGGAATGGAATTTTTAACATGCACAATTACCACTCCTGGAGTAGGGAAAACCCCCACGCAATTCGTCGCCACAACTTCCAACACCAGTTTAGTGTTAATTTATGGACGGGAGTATTTAACAAAAAGCTGATCGGACCATTTGAGCTGCCAGCTAGATTAAATGGACAGGCTTATCTAGATTTTTTAGAAAATAATCTACACGAAATGTTAGAGGAAGTCACCTTAGCGGCACGCAGACGGATGTACTTTCAATGTGATGGCGCACCATGCCACTTCGCGCGAAACGTTAAACAACATTTAGATGAGACGTTTCCAGGACGATGGATTGGACGTGGAGGGGTCATAGCATGGCCTCCAAGGTCCCCAGACCTAAATCCCATAGATACAAATTTTATATTTTGGAATTTCGATTCCACAGCAATCAAATATTGTATCTAAGGCAAACGTATTTTTCATTTGAGGTAGCTTCTGAAATGGAATCCCATTTTTTATAAAGATACAAACTCCACCCCTCCGACTATTGTTTAATCTACAGTAGCTGGAGGCAATATACACGGTGTAACTTGAAGGGTGGATAATCGGCGTCTAGAGGGTAGAGGGGATTAATATCTACCTATTTAACCCTTATTATGTTCTGCGATATTTAGTGGTTCAATAGTTATGGAGATTTTTGTGAAATTATAGTAAAAATCCGATTTTCGGCAACGATACCTCTCACTTGCAGGACACCGGCGCGCGGCGTAAAGCTGTGCTGTCGCGCTTCGTGCGGTATCGGTGGAGGAGGCCGTTGGCCTTTGGAGGTGGGAAGAGAAAGGATGGCAGCGCATCTGTACAGCCTCTGTGCGGATGTCTATGGGCATCGGAGTCACGAAAATTTCTTCGACTGCTCGTTTGCCTCCTATACCAAAAAAATTAAAATAAATATACTAGCGCAGCGAACTCTTGCGGCCTGTGGCGACAATAACAAGCAAGTTTCGACTTGCCCGACGCCCTTCCCGGCCTTCGCTGTCCGCCCGCTTGCAGGTTCAGTCTTGCCTTGATCTAGTTGCGATGGGGTGTGCTATTTATTTATCCTAATCTTAAGAGGTTTTATGGAGTGAAATAAGAGAAGTGTTTAAATGGAGGAAGCGCAATGTTATAAGGACCTTCCTAATAAAATAATCCTAATTCCTAATAAAAAAAATCCTAATAAAATTATAAAAAGGGAAGTTTTTGTTTGTTTGAAATGAATAGGCTCCGAAACTACTGGACCGATTAAAAAAAATCTTTTACTTTTGGCAAGCTACATTATTCCCGAGTGACAGAGGCTATGTTTAATTTTCAAAAAATTAGGGATGCTTCCTAAAACTTGAATAATCTAACCCAAAGTGTAAAAACATTTTCAAAAAACTTCCTTCAATCGCGTGCGCTGCGAAAACTATTAATGACAGAACAAAATGAAGTATTACAATTTTTCAGGACACATTACCTACTATCCAAAAAAAAATGTCGCGACAGCATGTCTCTACCTTTTATAGTTACGTCACAATAAGCGTCCTTTTATTTAAAAAAAATAATTATATACCACCGCTAGAAAACGCTCTTTATTCGTACGTACAAATCATTATTTAAGACTTCTTCAATACCTTCATACCACCTTTTAAATCATTCGATTCGGATATTCCATTCCATAGATATCACCAGTTTAAATAATAGAAACACTACGATACAAATGATTTGATCGCTTCCATCAATGAAAACCTACCAAAATTAGTCCAAGATCAAAAACATGCTTTTGAATCTATAGTCGACAGC
>LUGF01003330.1:103828-130378 GCA_001625245.1 Calycopis cecrops | reverse complement strand
CACACTGCACGAGACTCAACAGCCCAGCCGTCACTTCACGCCGGTCTCGTGTAAGCGAGAGGTACCTCCCTGGTCGTGCCGGCCCAATTCGGCTGCATGCATGCATGCAGTGTGGCACTACCTCTTACAGAAATCTACTTAAAACTCTTATAAACAAAAACTAAATGTCATAATGTGTTTGACTAGGTCATTACCATTACGGTAATTAATTTATGTATTGGTAACTAATATATTTATAATAAATAATAATAATTATGTTTATACCTATGTCGTATTTGTCCCGTAGTTGGGTTTTAAATTGATGTTAGGTATATTAAAATATTAGCTTCTTACACATTTTCTCTTTACAAGCTTTAACTGTACCAAATTTAAAAGTCCTTCATTTAGGCATTACTATTAATGCTTCAATTTATCTTTGATTGTCTAGAACTTGTCTAGATTATAATAAGTTACTTAATAGATAAACAAAAATAAAGTATAAGATATGTTCAAGATTTATCCTCAATTGAAATAAATATCTACTCGTCTCGTCTAAATGGAACATTACCATGAATGTGGCATACACTGCGCGTTGGACACGTAGTTGTTGAAGTAGAACAGATTGTACCACCAACGAGCTCGGCAGTCGATCACATCCAGGCCAGCTGCAAGCTAAATCACACAAACCTAACAACTTCTTTTTCGTATCAGCGTAACTTAACATATACCATAATTTAATTTTAGAAATAAAATTAGCTTTTGAAACGAAAGTATCAAAATATTTTACATTAGGCAAATAAGAAAAAGAATTTTTAGAAAGCGGTAGTGCCACATGGCATGTTTGCATGCAGCCGAATTGGGCCGGCACGACCGGGGAGGTACCTCTCACTTACACGTCACCGGCGTAAAGTGACAGCTGCGCTGTCGAGTTTCGTGCGGTGTGTAAGTAGCCCATGGTGGTAGGAGAAAGAAGGACGGCGCATCTGTATAGCCTCTAAGCGGATGTCTATGGGTGTCGGTAGTCATGAAAATAGCCGACTGCTCGTTTGCCCCCTATACCATGAAAAAATATTTAAAATAGGCAAACAAGATTTTGAATTTAGCTAGTCATTAAATAGGTATAAAATAATAATACTTAGAAATTGATAATAATTTAGTTCAAACCCATTCTATCTCTACCTTGCTAAATTAATGGTAGAGGATACGAAGTAAGAACGACCTTCACCCATCTGTTAACCAGGTGAAAATTGTATTTTTGAAAATTAAATATGTTTGTTAACTTTTACCAAGAGGGTTGCCATTAAAAAAATGGTCAAGGCTATGTTTAATTTAAATTTTAAAACCTTAATTTTTAGTGGTAATTGCACCCATCTGTTAACCACGATGTATATATATTAAAATGTAGAAAAAAATGCGACAAGTTAAATAGTATAAGGTTGCCTGAGAAAATATGGTCAAGGATAAGGGTTGCCAGGCTTTGAAGTTGCAAATTTTTGGTAGTAATTGCACCCATCTGTTAACCACGAAGTATATATTATATTAAATTGTAGGAAAATTTATTACGAGTTAAATAGTATAGGGTTGCCTAAGAAAATATGGTCAAGGATTGCCAGGCTTTGAAGTTTCAAAAATGTTTTTAGAATATCTTAAAAACTAATAACGATATCTCGCTCAAACTAATTTTCGTTGAAAGTTTCCTTTAAGATCTACAGCATATATATTTTTTAGATTTCTCACTCTCTTATTTTAAAAGTTAGAGGGGGAGGGACACTCACTTTTCCACTTTGGAAGCGTCTATCTTTCAAACAATTGATTTTGATGAAAAATGGTTTTAGTGACCTTAATGTCATTTTTAAAGACCTTTTTATGGACACCCCTCACGTACAGATTGGATGAAAAAAAATATTTTTAGATTCAGCTCTATGTATGGAGTGCCCCCCCCCCCCATTACTTTTCAATTTATTTCAATTAAATTCGAATAGCGGTTTACAAAATACATCAACCTACAAAGATTCAACTAATACTTTGACTACGGAACCCAAAAAACGTCCTCAAAATAAAAATAAAAGTGAAAATATTTTTAATAAATTAATTATTAACTAGTGAATAATATGAAATTTAAAATTCTTTGTTATCAAACAATATCACTGCGGGAGTCGGGACCATAATGTAACACGAACGGTCGCTACCGGGTAGAAAATACCCAGTTTACCCCCAAAAAAACCGGCCAAGTGCGAGTCCGACTCGCACACCGAGGGTTCCGTATGAATGGGAAGAACAATCCAAACGTAATGCATGGTTTTCAATTATTGTAACTTTACGCCTGCCGTTTAAGTTGACAAAAATCACACTTCTAAGTTAACGCAATAAAAAGTTATAGCCAATTATGCATAAATTTTGTATGAAAACTTACTTTGCCGAAAACCAAAAATTATCGGGTACTTCCCGTTGACCTAGAGTTGTGAATTTTTTCTCAAGAAGTAAGAACAAGACGTAACTGACCTCCATATTTGACAAAAAATTCAGCTTAATCGCTTAACGCGTTTTGGAGAAAAAGGTCTTAACAGGCGTACAGACAGACGGACAACAAAGCAATCCTTTTTTTCTCTTTGATAAACGGAACCCTAAAAATTACGAACAATTTTCATAAATTCAATATGGTTACCCGCAAAAGATTCCAATTGCATAAAATTGTGGTTGGGTTTTCGACTGTCGTTTGAAACCAAACGGATTTGATGGAGATCAAACACCATTAAAAATTGACGATATTTAAATAACGGAGAATGAAGAAGTATCTTCCGACTTAAAAGACGGCGATATAACTTCCGGCGATTCCGACCCGGAATTTTAACTTACTTTTTTACACTTTTTTAACATAAAAAAATATATAGACATATAGAACATATCATATAAATAGATTGCTTATTTCAAGGTTATACTTTGAAAAAACTTTCTTTAAAAATTGTTAATATAAAACACGTTAAAAGTTGTATTGTAAATAAAAATATGTTATTTTGATTTAGTATTAAATTATTTTTTTTAAGTATCTAAATTGTTTAGCGCAAAACATGTGATATGTTTTCTAAAAAAAAATTAAAACATAATTGATAAAATATATAGGTATATTATGATATTATTTAATCAAAAATACAATATATATATAATACTAGGTATATAAAAAATTATGTCATTAATATTTTCATCTTTTTACTCCAACTTGTAGCAAAAATCTACTGGGTATTTTTTACCCGGTAGCGACCGTTCGTGTTACATTATGGTCGCGATTCCCGCAGTGATATTGTTTGTTAATAAAGAATTTTAAATTTCATATTATTCACGCGTTAATAATTAATTTATTAAAAATATTTTCCCATTTTATTTTTATTTTGAGGACGTTTTTTGGGTTCCGTAGTCAAAGTATTAGTTGAATCTTTGTAGGTTGATGTATTTTGTAAACAGCTATTCGAATTTAAAATAAAAATAAATAAATTAAGAAGTAATGGGGGGGCACTCCACACATAGAGCTGAATCTAAAATATTTTTTTTATCCAATCTGTATGTGAGGGGTGTCCATAAAAAGGTCTTTAAAAATGACATTATGGTCACTAAAACCATTTTTCTTCAAATCAATTGTTTGAAAGATAGACGCTTCCAAAGTGGAAAAGTGAGTGTCCCTCCCCTCTAACTTTTAAAATAAGAGAGTGAGAAATCTAAAAAATATATATGCTGTAGATCTTAAAGGAAACTTTCAACGAAAATTAGTTTGAGCGAGATATCGTTATTAGTTTTTAAGATATTCTAAAAACATTTTTGAAACTTCAAAGCCTGGCAACCCTTATCCTTGACCATATTTTCTTAGGCAACCCTATACTATTTAACTCGTAATAAATTTTCCTAGAATTTAATATATATACTTCGTGGTTAACAGATGGGTGCAATTGCTACCAAAAATTTGCAACTTCAAAGCCTGGCAACCCTTATCCTTGACCATATTTTCTCAGGCAACCTTATACTATTTAACTCGTCGTATTTTTTTCTACATTTTAATATATATACATCGTGGTTAACAGATGGGTGCAATTACCACCAAAAATTAAGGTTTTAAAATTTAAATTAAACATAGCCTTGACCATTTTTTTAATGGCAACCCTCTTGGTAAACCCTCTAGGTGGCACCAAAAAAATTACTGAAGTGCACGCCCGAGCTTGTGGTCACCTTAGTAACATAGTGTAAACGCATAATTTTTATTAGTAACTGACTGAATTAGTTTTAGTAAGAGGCAATGCACTCTGCATGCATGCATGTAGCCGAATCGGATCAGCACGACCGGGGTAAAGTGACAGTGGTGCGGTCGCGGTGTGTAAGTAGCCGGTGACCCATGGAGGGAGGAGGAGTAAAGCGGGCAATGTATCTGTATGATATATCTATGGGTATCTATGGATGTGAATCATGAAAATGTCTCCTCGTTTGCCCGCTTTATTCTATAAAAAAACTTACCTCCCACTGAGGTCCTTGAGGGATGAACCGGACAAACGTCGCCATCAGTGCGAGCACGACGGCATACGACGGTGTTAACCTGAAACGTTTGGTGTCAAATTATTACGTACTAGCTGGTGCCAGCGACTTCGTTCATTAATTATTATCGTTAATATTATAATCAAAGTGATTTGTTATTGTTTGCTTGTGGTGTGCCGAAATTCCAGTAGGCATGAACGATTTTACCGCAGTAAAAAGTCTTTTTGATGTTGACCAGGCTTATTATCTATACACCACAAAAAGTTTCATTCGAATCCGTTCAGTAGTTTCGGAGATTAGCCCGGACAAACAGACAAAAAAAATAAAAAGCATTGAAAAGTGTTCTAATACTATTTGAACATTGCCCCCAATTAGTTTTTCGTAATATTTATATATAATATATGTATTCGATGTAAATATACAGAGTACCTATACATATACAGGGTTAGTTTTTGGTCACCGGCTATATTTAAAAATAAGGAAATAAACATCATTTCAAGGATGTGTTTTAATTTTATCGTCGTATTTGTAATATTTTGTTACATAAACATAGACTTGAAACGGTCCGAAAATATACTTAAACGCATTAGTACCCGAAAAGTGTGTTGACCTCAACAGCTGATTGTGTTTCGTATCCACTGCGTGCGGCGCGCGGTGGCTATGTACAATTATGTTACCCACACGGTATTTATTTTCGTACGGGACAAAAATATTTTTTATATTATTTTTTTTATTTGTTTTATTTCATAAATCGAATGTATTATCGTTTTTTTTATGATATAGGAGGGCAAACGAGCAGCCGGAGCCATTTTCATGACTACCGACGCCCACAAACGTCCGCATAGAGGCTATACAGATGCGCTATCCTCCTTTCTCCTCCCACCTCCATGGGCCACCGGCTACTTACACACCGCACGAAACGCGACAGTACAGCTGTCACTTTACGCCAGTCTCGTGTAAGCGAGAGGTACCTCCCCGGTCGTGCCGGCCCAATTCGACTGCATGCAAGCATGCAGTGGGGCACTACCTCTTACCAAACCGAAATCTCAAAATTTGGCCGGTGACCAAAAACTAACCCTGTATATGTATTACATACATACATTCAATAAACAGACACACTGATTTTACTGTTTTGTTACATGTATAGATAGGCAAAGAGTTATGAGCAATGTATTTGAATGTTCATTAGTTTTGACATCTATAGGCACACCGCACAGGCTATTTTTGATATGACTCACTACAGTGTTACTGACTCTACGAACATATTTGTAACCTGTTCATAGATGGCGTAAACACTAACGCATTTCATATCGACAACAAAGCATTAATATTTACTTTTTAAAGTGATTTTGTGAATTACCTTAACCACCTCAGAAATATCCCTTTACAGATAATCTTCCAATGTGGTTTGACGATTTCTAAGTAAAGCAGCATTTTATACGACAACAATAACCCAGTCAGCACGAAGTACGTCTGTATGGCTAGAGTGCCGTTGAAGAGGAAGTACTGGAGCGGGTCGTAGTAGCTCTGGAAAAGAAAGAAAACATTTGACAAAACAGAAGGAAATCAAATCAAAATACTTAACTTGTAGACGCCTGAGTTAGGGTCAATTCACACCAAAAGCGCGGCGAAGCGGAGCGAAGCAAAGCGCAGTTTATGCGTCATATGAATTTCAACTTTATAATAATTATTATAATACTTATTATCGCATGAGAAACTCGAACGAGTCGCGCGGATTCCCACGACTGCGCGAGGATTCGCTGGAATCCGCGCGGAAGTCGCGTGAATTCGATAATAAGTACTACAGTAATGAAAATAAAGTTTAAATTTACATGACACTGAAAGTGCGCTATGTTTCGCTGCGCTTCGCCGCGCTTTTGGTGTGAATTGAGCCTTCAGGATACTTGAATTTCTTATAAATTCCTACTAGGGCTGTCGCCCACGAGTGACTTTTTGTAGCGATGCAGTCGCGATGTTGTTGCGCGTAGCATCAATACAGACGCGAAGCGGTCGCTAGCTGTGCGCCCTCGCTTACTTTTGTAGCGATCCAATCGCACGTTTACTAAACGCGCGAATGCATCGCTACAAAAAGTCGCCTTGGGCGTGGTCTTAATGCGATATTCATGTGAGCAAGACTTACCGCCCTCATTCGAGCGAAATACGTAATGCACTGTAGCCGAATTCTGCCTAATCCTACACGAAACAGGCAAATTCTACTACGTACCGGACCAATTCTTAACCATCAGTTATTATTTGTGATAAAAAAAGTGGCTGCTAGACCACATAACTGAAGTTAAACATACCTATTTATTAATTTAATACACAAATTCATTACCTACCGTAGTTACAATAACATAACATGACATAATATGATATTTGTTTTTTAAATACAAAAAAGTTTCACTCAGATCGAGTTTGAATTTCGAATTTGAATGACAACTTCCATTGGCCGCGTCCGATGTGTGATTTTGTAACGCTCTCGCCATCTTACTCCCCAAGCCAAGATCGCGTGAAGAAATTTTACTTCAAAAGTGTTGACCAGATATGTATGTCATGTCTGACAATATTCAGAACGAAGCATGGATATATTAGTATCCATGATAGATTTTATATGCAGTAATTAATACTGCATATAAACTGTTTGAACGTACCAGTTCAATAGTGCGGGCGTGCTTCACCAGCAGGAGAAACGGCCACATGGAGTGCGCAGCTACAACGCCAACTAACACAATTACTCTGCAACAGTAGATGCGTGGTTTTCACTTTAAGTGGCATTACAATAAACCTACAATACTACAAACAAATTTCCACAGAGGACACTTATAGTAAAAACAATATAAAAAGTCAGAGCCACAGCACACACGCGACTTTTAAATGCGGCGACCGGCGACTTTGCGACTCAGCGATCGGTCGCAGAGTCGTGCGACAGTCGCGACTGAATTTCGACGTTACTTGACATTAATTGACATACATTAGCGACTAAGTCGCCGCGTCTCGAAGTGTGCGCCCCCGGCGTTTAGTCGCTGCATTCAGAAGTATCGTGTGTGCATACGCCCTTAGGGAGTTTTGGCACTTCGTCGCCGTACAATAATTAGACTGTCTTTAGAAGTGTTTCGATTTTGCGCTGATTACAGACACACCGCACGAAACACGACAGCACAGCTGTCACTTCACGCCGGTTTCGTGCTGGCCCACAAAGCGAGAGGTACCTCTCCAATCGTGCCGGACCAATTCTGCTGCAATGTCACATGGAATTGCCTCTTACTGTATATATGTAAGAGGTAGTAGCCGAATCATGTCGGCTCGACCGGGGAGGTACCTCTTCCTTACACGAAACTGGCGTGAAGTGACAGCTGTGTTGTCGCGTTTCGGGCGGTGTGTAAGTAGCCGGTGGCCTATGAAGGGAGAAGGAGGAAGAGGGGCAACGCATCTGTACAACCTCTATGCGGATGTAACGTTTTGGCGAAGTAGCTGACCATTGAATGTTGAAAATCGGCAAAACTCTACAAAATCTTAAGTTTTTGGGCCCCAGTTGCCAAACCTTCGAGGTACAAACGACGAATTCTAATAAATTAGCTGACCGCATAGCTAAGCCATGGTTTCCATACCTTCATATAATAGCATGCATCGATTTGGCGCAGGTACAATCATTTATTTGCGGAAAAAGTAAATTTGGTATTTTAAGGGCCCCAGCTCTTATTCCTTTGAGGTACAAACGACCAAACCTGGTGAAATACCTGTAATGGGGCCTAGTGCATATTGTGCATGTCATCATACAATAGCATGCATCGTTTCGGTGACGTAGCTGACCGCATAGCTGAGCCACGGTTTGCATACCCCCATATAATAGCATGCATCGATTTGGCGCAGGTACAATCATTTATTTGCAGAAAAGTAAATTTGGCATTTTCTGGGCCCCAGCTCCTATTCCTTTGAGGTACAAACGACCAAACTTGGTGAAATACCTGGAATAGGATTTAGTGCATATCATGCATGTCATCATATGATTGCATGCATCGCTTTGGCTCAGATACAATCAATCCTTTATTTGCGTAAAATACAGGAAATTAGTTTTGAAGCCCATAGTTAAGTTTCAGATGGCCCAAAAAAAAATATTTTTGGTACAATCAATTTTAGGCTTTTCTTAATATACCTACCAAATTTCAGCAAAATCGAAGACTAATGCATGCTGGGCCCTACAGGGCCCTCATTAAATATTGAGGTACAAACAAACAAAAATGATACAATCCGGTACAAACGATTTGAAATACGTTTCAATAAAAAAATAATCATTATGGACACTTTGCATGCTCACAGAGGTTTGACGCGTTGCCGTACGGGATTAGCGTCCGTCTGCTGTTTGAGCCTTGAGGTCGATATGAACAACGATCGATGTATTTTTAAGGACCACTTCAAATAGATTTTTATTTAACAAAATATTAGAATTAGGCGATAAAATTTAAAACACACCCTTGGACTGATATTTTAAAATTTGGCGGGTGACCAAAATTTATCGCCTTATAATAAGCTTACGTCAGAACCAAGAGAGCGAACTCGGCTACAATGGAGCATGGCCCTACCTCATACTAAAATAAACACGTTTATTCTACAACAGGGGAACGCAACTGCATAACCTCTATGCAGATGTCTATGCGCGCCGTTAGTCTTGAAAATGGTTCCTGCTCGATTGCCTTAAACTATATTAAAAAAAGTAGAGTCTAAAAATATGGCTTTCCAAATATACTCACTTAATTCCGTTTAGACCTTGAAAAATATCCAACCTGGGATCTGGCCCTCCAATAGGCGTTGTTAATTTATTCCAATTTCTTTTGAGTGAGAAACACAATAGGAAGCTGTCACCTAAAATTATTAATCATTGATTTATAAATAAAGCTCGGGTACAATTATTTTGTTTTTCGAAAACTTATGAAGAATACAGATTTATGAACCTTACCTACCTTCAACGTCCAAGATAAACACAAAGAATATAGACCCAACAACGAAAAGATACACCAAATATATAAACGTTACTTTTGTATACTTTGCATAAATAAATGGTTTTGGAGACGGGTAAACGGTAGATCAATGTGCGCATATTGTTTGTGTGTATGGTTATGTAATTCATTAAAAATTTCGTATAACATTGGCTTATAAATTTTAGATACTTATTTTTTATTGGCCAAGTATAATTAAATTTCTAAATTGCTATGTTACCTTTTTCATTCGGTGCAATTATATCCAACAGTGTTCCAGAAACATTCATGCTTACGATAAGAAGTATTATCAAAGCTGTAATTATGTCTCCTGTATCAAAATATATTCGCTTTTCGTTCCTGCATTTAAAGTGGTTCACTCGTACTCCCAATTTGTATCGATCCTGGAATGTTTCGTTAAGGCATCCCTCAAGGTTCTTGTCTATGACCTTAACTCTATACTTCATATTCTGGCAACTCTTCAATATATCAATTCCATACCGAAGTTGAGTGTGATTGAAATGTGATACAGTGTGTTCTGAATAATCCTAAAAAGCATTAATTTGAATTTAATAAAGGAAAAAATAATACCATCTTAATTTAAAATTTACATTTATAAATTTTACTTTAACGATCTTTCTAGAAATGTAATCTTTCCTTCTTCATTCAAGGTTAATTATGCAAGAAGGAAATCAGAATCTTTAACTTTATCTCCAAACCTTTGATTAAAGACTAGGGGATTTTTCTATTCGTCAAAAATATGTTCTACTTTTTTCTCGTATGAGCACAAATAAATTACCCGTATATTAGTCAGCAGTTCGCTCGGTGTATCCGATACTATTTCAAACTCCACCAAACAATAAGTATGCCCTATTTCTTGTATGTGATCATTATATTCATCTAAATGATATATGGGAGGCATTCGGTCATACTCAGTATCTGAAAAACACAGGTTTGTATTTTATATCATAAATGTAATTTTTTTTCAAGAATTACTTTAATAAGAAGTTGCTGGATCACAGCTGCACGATTCATTATGATTAGGAGCCATATCATATAAGTATTTATATGAAAATAAATTTTAAACCACATGTATGAAAAAATTTCAGCTCAACACAGGTATAGGGAGGCAAACGAGCAGTCGGTGCCATTTTCATGACTACCGACGCCTTACGCATCCGCATAGACGTTATACACTTGCGTTGCCCTCCTTCCTCCTTCCTCTTCCATGGGATAATTACACACCACATTAAACGCGACACAATAACTGTCACTTTACGCCGGTGTCGTGTAAGAGAGAGATACTTCCCCCGTCGTGCCGGATGAATTAAGTTGCAACGCACTACCAAGCGAGCCCCCAAGCCCATTTCGCGTCTAACCTACGTCCATTACCTATAGGCCATTAAATGTCTAAATTTTACACTAGGGCGAGCGCTTCAACGGGTATAATAACACTGGTATATTTCGTATACTTATTTCAAACCCAAACTAACATTCCAGATATAAACAAATATCACATCGAACGTGAAAAGATTTTCAATCAAGTTTATCTAACACAAGCCCATAGAAACAATGTTATATTTGCCCAATTGTAACTTTAAATTAAACAAGAATGTATCAATATTGGTAAAGAATTAAATTATCTAACGACTTTACGCGACAAACACAATAGTACCATTATTTAAAAAAAGTCGCGATTTCCGTCAAGGTTTATTGGCTGGTTAAACAATTGATTAGTGGTCAAACAGCCATGCTGTGGATTCATCACGAGCCACCAGGTGTCTACAACATAATCATTACCTAGAATATCATTAAATTATTACAAAAATGCCTTGTCATCGTTAACATAATGTGTATCCAAAGGCTATTAGGTTTAACTTAAGGACTAATTGCACATCCATTATTCTATTAAGATGTGCTAATTAAACTGTCATGAAATAGAAAACCAGAAAAGCCTGAATGTAAAATATATCAATCAATCAACAAATTTAAAAAAAAATAGTTAAGGAACGCTTGTGTGGTAAGGGATATTACAAAGTAATAGATTTTATGACAGATACCACACCTTGGGAATAGTATCCTCCTCCCAGGCTACTTCTATACAAAAATAAATGTAAGTAAATTATATATAGAATGTAGTTATAATGAAGAAATAAATTAGGCCCACTGAGTTTGTTTCGCCGGTTCTTCTCAGGACAGGTCTAGGGTTGAACCGGTGGTAGATGAAATTTTTTGACGTTCAAAAAGCAATTTTTTTAATTCTATTTTGAATAAAAATATTTTGATTTTGATTTTGATTTGATATATATCCATAAAAATAAATGTTTGTCTGTATGTCCTTTATAAAATCATAAACATGTCAACTAATGCGTTGAAATGGGCTCATGCGCTTAAAGAAAGTATTACTTTACGTCCGTTATTACGTTCAAAGACAAGATCAAGTTACTATATCGAGCGAGCACCGAGGACCTTCCTTACTGCTGTTACTGTTTCTTGTATAATCTTCTAGTGCGGTTATGCAATCTAATTATATAAAGGTATCACATAATCGCTATCTATAATTTTTACCCGATTGCACCAGAACTAGAGCATGTATTTCAAGCACATGTAGGTAGATTTCTTTCTATATGGCTTAAAGGGCTAAACGAAGAGTCTATATTTTGAATGCGCAAATGTTTATGGGCGCAAAAAGATGCCGCCGATTCGCTTGGCCCCAAGCTTGCGTATAGAAGTTTTATTTCAAAAACGCATTTGCACTAATAAGATCTTTTACAAACATGGCAACACTTCTAACGGCATATCACGGAAACGTCTCATCTAAAATTAGATATTGTGACAACTCTACGAACAACTTCACAGCATTTTCTCGCATACACGAGACCGGCGTAAAGTGACAGCTGTGCTGTCGCGTTTCGTGCGGTGTGTAAATAGCCGGTGGTCCATATATAGGTCGGCCCGGTATAGCCTCTGGGAGGATGGCTATGGGCGTCAGTAAACATGGGCCATTTTCATGCCTCCGACTGCTCGTTTGCACCGCTCGCACCGTGCTAACACCTTCAAACATACCTAGGGATGGGACACTGTCGATAACGAATTATCGATATGCAACAGTAGGTATATTACGATATATTATGGCAGTTGAATGAAATATAATATAAATTAAATGAAATGACATTATTGTATGAAGAGCAATTCGTCTCTACTCGTCGTGCAATAATAGCGATTTCGTTCCCAGGTGTCGTTTACTATTTTTAGCACGAGTGCGGTAAGTCCACCAACCCGTGAAACAATATAGGTAATATTAAATGTTTTTTGTAAGAGGTAGTGCCACACTGCATGCATTGTCGCGTTTCATGTAGTGTGTAAGTAGCCGGTGGCCAATGGAGGTGGGCGGAGAAAGGTAGTGGTGGGTGTATAGCCTCTATGCGGATGTCTATGGGCGTCGGTAGTCATGAATGTGGCTCCGACTGCTCGTTTGCCCCCCTTACCATAAAAAAAAAATATAAAAAATAAATAACATTATGTACTTAATAAGCAAACTTAAGGCTTATACTATTAAGCCATTGACCTCCCCCCCCCCCAAGATGCGGTATATTATTGCTCTCAGTAATATAAACAAGCATATACCTAAGCTGGCTGGATTCTGAAGCCCAGGGGACAAAGGCATTAATTAAAATAAAATAATTTTATGAATTATTGGAATAATTTTAGTATAATACTAGCTTCCGCCCGCGACTCCGTCCGTGCGGATCGTCTGGATGGATTTATTTTTTCTACATATTTTTCCAGGATAAAAAGTATCCCATTTTATGTCCAGTATATAAGGTAAGCAAGTTTCATCGAAATCGAACCATTAGTTTTCACGTGATGCCTGAACATACAGACAGACAGACAGACAAAATTTTTTTTAATCGCATATTTGGGTTTGGTATTGATTCAGTAACACCCCCTGCTATTTATTTTTTCAATATTTTAAATGTACAGAATTGACCCTTCTCAAGATTTATTATATAGTATTATAGTATAGACATACAATATTAATATTAAAATATTGATAACTCAAATTATAACAAAAACACAAATATTTTGTTGTTACATAAAATACAAAAACTTTTTTATATCTAAGTCTTCCCATAACAAAAACGAACAATTGGAGTCATTTAGTGACTACCTATGTACACTCATTAAAATCCAAATGGTTTATGGATATGGCGATGATAGCAATTTATAATTTATCTATTAAGAAAAATATTGAAAATAAAATTTATATCACAAAAAAGAAATAAATTATAAAATATTAATAACTAAATGACAATGATTCATCAGATAGTTTTAAAATTTAATGAATATTTATTTCTGTTGCACATTCCCTTCATGAGTTATATTATTTCTGACTTGATAACTTTTATAAAAACATAATTTTCAAAGAAAACAATTTAGACTTTTTTGACATTTCGAATTTCGAATTTTTTACAAATAATATGGCTTTACAAATATCTGACCGACTGGCCAAGTGGTTAGTATAGCTCAAATTAACCATGTATATCGTGCCAGACGTCACAGGTTGGAATTCCTCCTAGGTCATGGATTTTCATATTGGTATTATTTATATTTGTACCTATCTTAAATAATTATATCTTAAATAATATTTTATATCATTTTAACTATATCTTCTTCATCTTTAAAGCTTGTTAATGTAACTAGACTCGATAGTAGAAAAACGGGATTTATAAGGTATCTTATCTGCATAAAATGTTTAAAGCTATTTATAAGTGTCCGGTTGCCCACGGGTCGTAAATCGTAATCAATAACCATTTATTACCAACCAACGTTAGTTACAGAAATTTATCAATAAAGTAGAAAAGAAAAAAAAAATTATAATATCTATTTTTACTTTTGACATATGATTTAATTTAATTTAATTTAATTTTAATTTTACAAATTTTGTTACAAAAGAATACCTATGAAATTAAAAGAAAATACTATATCAATACATTTCACTATATTCAGAAAGTAAAGTATTAGTCATTGATATTGTATTATAATACCTAATACGAGTACAATCTCAGCAATTAATTATTATCAATTCTCGCGCCAGTTTAAAGTCGATACTTTAAACTGGCGCGAGAATTGCGTTTACGCGTAATATCGATATTTATCGCGTATTTCACAAAACACATCATTATCTCGCCTATGCAATGAAAACGAGTTGCAGTTTTACGACTTTTTTGTGAAGTTACTACTTTCATTGCGTGTTCAGAATGAACTTGACACAATAAGAGCAATACTTAACAGGCAATGTATCATGTTTAAAACGTTTGATCTATTTGCTATTTAAGGTGACATTTTTGGTCTAATATTTTTAGTTTTTAAAATTGAAAATACATTGAATGTAATTTTTCTTAGTACTTACCGGTGGTATGTGACACCACAATTCTTGTAGTTTTTAAATTTATTTCTATTTTTGCACACAGCCACTGAACAGCTAGACATTTTGGAAAAATATGGAGATGTCACATAAACGCTTGTCAATTATAGACTGAGAACCGCTGAGAACGGATTTGAACGATGATCTCCTTTTGGTCATAAGGTGCCACGCCGGCCGTGCCGTTATAGCCTCTCTATTCTTTCTTTATATCTCTATGATTATAACTTACCATTTAAATAATAAATGACAGCTTTTACATCGGAGAACAGTAGGAGCCAGAACACACTACACAATAAAATCATATTACTTTGCTCACTGTTTGTTATTCAACGTATCCGACGCTCTCCATACGCGTCAAGTTACCTACTGTGGCTCTCTTCCATCGGGGTTCTTATATAAAATGTACTTAAACAAACATGCTTATATTGATTCCTTACTTAGATTCATCACCATCGTTATCAGCCTCTGGTGTTTCACTACTATTACATACTTTTAGTGAATACTTAGATGATCATTACTACTTATTTTGACAAGTATACAAGGTTGATAAAAGCGAGAGGCATTAAATTAAACCACATATGCTATAAGTGCCTACAGTTAATCCGAAACTATTAAAAATAAGCTTACGACGAATATACCAAAATACTTTTTTCAAACAAGTTAAATAGCGAAAAAATGTAATCATGCTTTGTACGGGGCGGCTGCAGCAAGCACGGGGTGAATGACGCCGGCCTGCCATAGTCGATGATCAGATGTGGTACTACGAGTACGTAGTGAAAAAAAACTGTACAAAATTGATAAATGTGTGCCGCAACCGTCTAAAAATAGACGGTTGCGGCACACATTTATCAGGTGAATTAGTTATAAGTTGATAATGATTTTTCCGATGATCTACATATAATTTACTAGTTTTCAGATTTATTCCTATATATGTGCTATAAGTTCTTACTTCTTGCCAAATTTTACAACTCCAGGTCAACGGGAAGTACCCGATAATTTTAGGTTTTCGACAAAGTACGTTTTCATACAAAATTTGTACATAATTGGCTATAACTTTTTATTTCGTTAACTTAGAAGTGTGTTCAAGGCATCAAGACGTAACTGACCTTCGTATTTGACAAAAATTTCAGCTTAATCCCTTCACGCGTTTTAGAGAAAAAGGTCTTGAAAACCATGCATTACGTTTGGATTGTTTTTCCCATTCATACGGAACCCTCGGTGTGCGAGTCGGACTCGCACTTGTCCGGTTTTTGTTGTGTAGCCTGGAAATGATACACTAAATATGTAATTTAATTTAATGCCTCTCGTTTTTATCAACCTTGTACATAAAAATAATACAATGTAGCCATGGAAGAGGGCAACGCATCTGTATGACCTCTATACGGATGTCTATGGTCGTCGGCAGTCATGAGGACTGATTGTTTGCCCCCTTATACCATAAGAAGATACTATCTCAATTGATCTAATATTTTTTACACCCAATAGGTCACTTTCAGGTAGCTCAATCATCATACGAAGTGGTTATATTACAACGTCATCGTGTAAGCTAGAGGTTCGTCCCGGGGCGTGTCGACCGGTTCTTGTTTAGATCTTGATTTAGATCTCGTGTCACGGTGTGCGTCATTGAACTCCTCAAGTAGGTCAGACAATTGGCCAACATCTATTTTTCATCCCGATATTCCCACTCAATCGAAAGTTACGCGGGTGAAACCGCGGGGTGCAGCTAATATTTTATACTTTTCTATTCTTCGAGTCTTCCTTGAACATCCTTTAGCAGAGTCTAACTACACTTACTACATTATAAAAAAAACACTGGCTAGTGCAAATCGGATCCGCGAACAGAGGTTTTTTTTTTGACGCGGGGGAATATATTTATGTGATACCTAGGGACCCTGTGGCCCCAGACCTATGTCGGACTCCACACTTGGGAGTGCAATACTGACGAAACCCCTGCCCTTCAGCGGCTACAAGACTACCTACTACTTGGAGGATCCCGGAATTACAAGCAACAGGATCCCTCCAGCGGCAGGCTCGGTGAAGAGGCCAGAATTCTCCTTAGGGACTGTCCGGCTACCTCTGAACAGTCCCTACTACGACATCGGAACCGTGCAATGGGGTCAGGTTCCCATTCCATCCCATCCTGACACCTGGTCGGAGCTTCCAATCGTCCCAGATTCTCGTCAGAGGAACGGATGGAGGACCCTCCAGCGGAGCATTTGTTAGTCTGGCTTCTCCCTCCAAGTCGATATATATATACGAGAAGGTGTGAACAAAGTCACCATTATATATTACTAAGAATTATTGAATAATTTATCTAATATTAAGAAGGTGATTTTGTTCACATTTCCATATGCAAACAAGTTGCTAAAGATAAACAAAATTAGGTACAAATGAAATATCTTGTTCTATTATGCTGCCAATAATAATGATCTAATACTAAATAACAATGATTTTAAAATAGAGATTATTTACAATAATAATACCTACATTTAATTATAAGTTGACCTTTAATGGGTAAAGCCCCAGTATAACCTATCTTTTTATTTTAATATACAAATACCAAGTTTGCAATACTCTTTTTATTTTTAAGTACAGCCAAGTATTTTGCTACCCAGATCACTGGTTCTTTTGACCAGTGTATAGACATTGTTAATGATTTGGAATATGTTCCAAATAATTATTCTCTAAATTAGATTTAAGGACAACCGAGGGAGTCTCTGGCACTACCTTATCATTAGAGGAGAAAGTGCATAGTATAAATATTAAGAAAAGTAATAACGCATCTTGCTCAATAATCGTGGTGCATCAAAACAAACAAGGTATGTACGGCAAAGAATTAGAAATTAATTCATTTTTGAAAAGTCAAGATGTACATACATCGTATTACTGAGCATTAGTTAAAGGACTTTGAAGTTACGTTTAAATTTACAAGTCAGCAAATTGCAAGTTTATTCAGTAGAGAAAATGCCATAAGAGGCGGCTCATTAATTATAATTTTTCATAATAACATTAAGTTTAAAGAACGTAAGAAGAACTGCAGAAGCTAGCTTATTTTCGTGCTATATACAAACTAAACTCTACTTCACCACTTAGAGATTACAGATTAGAGACACTTTAGAGATACTTCAAATTGGTATGCTGACTCGATGCTGACTCACAATACATTTTAGAAAATGTTTTCTATGTACAAAAGAATATTAATGAATACGAATAAAAATACTAGAACTAGAAACACGCACAAACTAGATGTACCAATCCATAGACTAAGCAGAATAAGGAATTCCCTGCGAGGTCAATGTGTGTGCCTCTACAATAGGATCCCACCTAGGAAATAGTACCCTCCTCCCAGGATACTTCTGTACAAAAATAAATTAATAAATTTTATATCGTCTATCGCGCAGGAGAGGGACAAATGGCGCAATCTAGTGTCGGAGGTCAAGATCCACTTCGGGTCACTGCGCCGGCGAAAGTAAGTAAGTAAGTATATCGTAAATAATATTATAAGAATGTATGTGTGTATATTTTTAGATGATTCTTAATTCTTAGAAATTCTATTTATTTCATATAACCCTACCGCGCCGGCCCATCGCAAAGCCACTAAGTGGGACCACTTAGCGACCACGCATCTAGGACAAACTTGGGATCTCTTGTTCCAATCACAAGAATGTGCAATCTTTAAAACAGCGCATGTAGCTCTTTAATCGACTAAGGGCCGGTTTTTCAATCGTTAAATAAAAATTAACCCAAGGAATAAATTATACTCATCTCACTTAAACACGAAATAAAAAATGAAACAGAGATAGTTTATTCCTAGGATTATCTTTTATCTGAGGATTGAAAAATCGGCCCTCAGACATCTTCCACCTATAATTCAGCCAGTTTCAAAATAACATTCAAAATACATTTTTATCATACCCAATTAAATATTAGCATAACTACATTCCATTTTTATGTTATTCACATCCCAATCACAATTTCTATTAACTCTCATATCGTACTAATGAATTGTTTTTTATTTTATCATATTATGTTATTTATATTGTGCACTTCATGTAATCCGTAATGTTGCATATAATGATGTATCACCTATAAAAGTACACACGTCAGGTATGTAATTTAGAAGAGGGAAGGTTCCTGAAGCCCATTAATGGGAGTTGACCATTACAACTGATTTAGGTTGACAAAATACATATAATGTTTTGTTTCTTTCCTTCGTTAAATTATAGTCGTGAAACACTTCGAAATATATTTATTTGTCATTTTTGTCGGTTGTGAAGATCGCACGAATGAGAGCTGCCACCGGCGCCTCCACCGCCAGCCACAGCACGGCGCCTCCCAGGAAGGACATGAACACAGACGCGCACAGGAACACAAACTGAACACAGGAAAAAAACAACGATCAATACCTTTCATTCACCTCAGCGCTTCATCTATCATTCATAAATCATTATATTTTTGATTACACCTGATTTGTACAAAATTATAAGTTATTGTATAAGTGTTTAAATAAATAAATAAATAAAATAAAAAATCAAAATTTGCTGAATAAAATGTTAACAGATCCTAATTTACGATGAATCCTTCTCAATTCGCCAAATCTTGTAAAAGTTTTTGGAATCGTGTTAATCAATCTGTTTATTGTGTTTAAGGCGCTGAATACACCTAAAATGGTTTTGTTTAACATTTTTTTAGCAACATCCGTTCGACATATCATGGTGAAAAAAAAATATATTATTTTTGAAGATATTTCTGATCATTTGCCCGTCTTCAAAAAACAATTTTATTTATTATGTTCGATAAAAATAAATGCCGAAGATACCTCTTAACAATAAATTTAACAAAAAAATGTCTATCAGAATTCTTAGTATTGTAATAATAATTCGCCGATATGCTCATCATAGTGTATTTAATTAAATGCCCGTTTTATATTTTCAAATAACTTACAATTTCAATATTAATTAATTAAAATTCAATAATAAAATTATTTTTTATTTATGGCTGAAATCAAACAGAGCGTTGCAAGCATAGAGTTTTGTTCTCTGTCACTCGTACTCATTCGAGCAGAGCCCGCTGGGGCCTGTTGCTGTACGGACGTGTGTCGCTTTTTTGCACTGACGTTATTACTTATTTACGAACTTAATAGCTATTAATATTTTGCCTTCATTTTCCATTTAAATTCTATTATTTGTATACTAACTGGACTGGACTAACATAGAAATATATAAATTCATTGGAAAGACAGTGGCGCTATCTATCGAAAATTGGTCGTACCAGAACAGAAACCTTCGTGGGCACATTCAGAACAATTCACTAAAGATCATCACATGCTCAAATTCATTATGCATTAAGTACGATTCTAAAAAGGACATAATATGGACAAACATTCATTTTTAAAAATAGATAATACATTCGTGTCTGTGAAACAATGGAAATACACATACAAAATTTCAACCCAATCGGTTTTCGATTTCGTATAAATAATAAATTGTGTGAATAAACAATCAGTGTATAAATATGGCTAACAAGAAAAAACACAATATGATGGAAATTATAAAGTAAGTATTTACTTTTGTAGATTATTATTATTATCAATAAATCCGTAATTTTGAGGAATCCATTTATGTTTCCAATGGTCTAAGCGGTCTCTTGCGATTAGAAATTAATTGTACTTTGGTACTAAAAGTAGAATGTTCCCGGTTCAAACCCCCGCCCGTTCTACTATTTTTAAGCTTTTTGTTAATTTTTCTTCTTTGTGTTTTTGTAATTATTATATGATGTAAAAATGTTTCAGTGATTAATACTTTATTTAATTTTAATATACGAATATTATCAAAAGTAATAGTTACTGAAACATTTTTACAGCAAGAAATACTTCAAAAAGTAAAATAATAATTACGAAAACATTTCAAAAAAGAAAAATGAACAAAAAGCGGAAAAAAAAGTAGACACGGCGGGGGTTTGAACCGGGAGTATTGTAAACTCAGTACTAAAGTATAATTTATTTACCGGACGAGACCCCGCTAGACCATTGGAAACATTAATAGATTCCTTAAAATTACGGATGTATTGATGATAATAATAAACAAAAGTAAATACTTTATAATTTCCATCATGAGTTTTTTCTTGTTAGCCATATTTGTACACTGATTGTTTATTCACACAATTTATTGTTTATAAGAAATCGAAAAAATAAATCAACAACAACAGCGAAACGGAGCGCACTTTCAGTGTCATATAAATTTAAACTTTATTTTCATTACTTATTATCGAATTCTCGCGACTTCCGCGCGGATTCCAGCGAAGACTCGCGCAGTCGCGGGAATCCGCGCGGCTCGTTCGAGTTCCTCATACGATAATAAGTATTATAGTAATTATTATAAAGTTGAAATTCATATGACACAAACTGCGCTTCGCTTCGCCGCGCTTTTGGTGTGAATTGACCCTAACACCAACTCAACAAGCGGTTGCGATGAATTGGGCCGGCGCGAGTTTTAAAATATTATTACACAAATACGTCATATATTATGTACCTATACATCATAATATGTTATATAATATACATCTGACCTAGACAGGATTCGAATCCGTGTGCACAGGCATATAGTTATGGCTAGCGGAATTACTAACCGTTCTAACGCACGAAACGATGTCACTTCACGGCTGTATTATGAGAGCGAGAGGTACTCCCCCGGTACTTCCAGCCAGATTTGACTGCAATGCAGCAATGGCCCTAACTCTTACAAAAAAGGATTTAGTTTCACGAACAAACCTGTTTTGTATGAACCCTTTGATTTTTTTGTACGACTTCAACGAAAAATATTAATGAGTTGTGTCCTATCGATTCTTTCTAAGGTCTATGAATAGCGATCATCAAAATAATCTTAGATATTTTTTTTTTCCAAGCATCAAATACAATGTGCCAATAAATGACGTAAATTTAGCGCCATCTATGAAAAAAATTGGCGCATTTGATCTGCAAATACGCAGCTCGACATCATATTAGTATGCGGATTTGCCGTATGTCCAAAGAGTGGCGCTCAATTATTGAATGTTTTTATATTTAGTAGGCGTGGCTTAAACTTCATTTTCTCAAGGTCATTGACAATATTCAGCGCCTTAATATGTGTAATATTGTGTTTTAGTTGTAGTATGTAGTCGTATTATAATTGTTATTATGTTTTGTGACATATACATATATTTATTTGTTTGTTATTTACTTGTCATATGCAATGTCTGTTGTACGCTTTAGTTTTACTGTAAAGGCGATAAATGTAAATTGAAATAAATAAATAAACTGGCCGAATTTCCAGTCATCGGCAAGAGATTTAATACAAACATGAAAGGCATATCGCTTCAACTATTAGCACAAGATTATTAATTAATATTATCCCCTTCTTCCTTATCTCTTTTAAATGTACCCGATAACGTGCTCTTATTCTTTTATTTTTAAAGTCCTATAACATGAAGATTTTTTTTTCTCGTGTGTTCTTTTTAGCGTGATGCTTGTTTTCTTTGTGGTTTTGGTTTGTAGCTCCTTTAGAACATTATTAAAACCTTATTTTCCTTAATGTTAAGTTAATAATTTAATACTGGTATTGTATTATGTATTTTAATTAATTGAAGAGCATTTAGGAGTTCGCCAAGAAAATAACTTTTTTTTTTTGTTGATGCAGGGGAAATACATTTAGGTATGATACCTAGGAGCCCGAATCCTCCTCCTTGGGCACTGTCCGGCTGGCTCATTACAGTCCCTACTAAGACATCGGAAGAGTGCAATGGGGTCAGGTTGCCATTCTGACCGCGCCCCAATACTCCAAAGGAGCACGCCATCAATTTGTGCGAAATCGGACACGTCACTCGTCCCAATCCACCCTCAACACGGCAAGGTGGCAGCATCTTCCAGGGAGAATGAACCCTGACTTAGACTCCAACTAGAGGCTTACCACGTTATAATCAGTCAGATATATGGGCGCGATCTGTGCTCCGATGTATCCTCGCTGGAAGCTGGTGTGCAGCAGGAAGGCGCTGTAGGACACACGACCCGCCCAGGTGAAGCCGCGCCACTCGACTATGCCGCGGTACACCGCTAAAAGAAAAAATTATAAATTGCTATGCTGCACCACAGCCGAATTGGGCCAATACGAACAGAAATGTAGCTTGCGCTCACATGACATCGCCGCGAAGCGACAGTATTATGAGAATTAGGAGCGAAATCCAACTTCCAACTAATATTATAAATTCGAAAGTATGTTTGTTTGTTTGTTACTCCTTCACATAAAAGCTGCTGAACCGATTTTCATGAAATTTGGCACACACAGAGAGTAACTTGGATTAACACATAGGATAGTTTTTATCTCGAAAAATGTTCCTATGGGATGCCATGGGATGGTTTTCTATTTTTCACGGGATCGAAATTTGCGCGGGTGAAACCACGGGGCGCTGCTAGTAAGAATGTAATAATCAGAATTATGCTAATGTCTATTTGCTTAGTAGCCCTGAGTTAAGTTCCCTGTAAGTACTATAATATCTAGCAAGTGGTAGCTGCATATAATTGACATCATAGCATCTGCTAAAGATAATCACTTTCCAAAAGAGTGCGTATTTTACTTACAATAAATGATGCCACTAAAAGTTCTTGCAAATGACAAAAATACGGTTAGCTATTTCCTTATTTGAGACTCTGAGGATGACCTGTAAATCTAAGATACCTCGCGCCATGCTGGACTGCCTTCGAAATAGGCTAACACGAGGAGGAGGTGGAGGAGGAGGAGGACCATACTCAGGTGATACCACCACCAAGCGGGCCGCGCTTCGTGCGTAAACTCTAAGGCCTATATTTCACTGGGACGCGGACGTCATGGCGCAACCAGTCGCTGGCTGCCAGATATATGTATATGGAGCGTTACTCACCTGGTGTACGTTTGGTTGCGTAACCATACATACATTTTTTGGCAGCCAGCGGCTGGTTACGCCGCCATGGCATCCCATGCCCAGTGAAATATAGGCCTAAAGTTCATAATTACAACAAAATGTATAAAATACTTACTATCAAGCCTAAATATACCCAGAACCATGAAGCTTGCCACGAGCGTTTGGAATATTGGTTTGTAAAATGCCGCGTACAGGACTCGTGCCCATGTTGGGGGCTCAACACCATCGATGTAGAACAATCCACCCGAGAGAATAACGGCGATGGCCAGCGGAAACTCTATCCAGACGACCCAGCGATATTTCTGGAACAAATTAATGTTTAGTATCGTCTACATCTCAAGTGAAGTGAACATTATAAAAGAACTTAGTAAGAGGTAGTGCCACGCTGTATGCATGCAGCAGAATTGCCCCAGCACGACTGGGGAGGTGACTTTCTCTTGCACGATACCGGTGGCAAGTGACAGCTGTGCAAGTAGCCGGTGGTCCTTTATGATGTATAGTCATGAAAATGGTTCCGAATTCTCATTTACCACTCATACTCGTGTTTTATACTATATACTATAAAAAATTGTTTCTTAAGTAACTCCAATAATTTACCTTGTTTTGGACAAATAAATTTCTATTTTACCAGTGTTTCTTAAGTAATTCCAATAATTTACCTTGTGTTTGGACAAATCAAGATTTCTATTTTACCAGTGTTTCTTAAGTAACTCCAATAATTTACCTTGTGTTTGGACAAATCAAGATTTCTATTTTGACAATGTTTCTTAATAACTCCAATAATTAACGTTTTTGTGTTTGGACAAATCAAGATTTCTATTTTACCAGTGTTTCTTAAGTAACTCAAATAATTTACCTTGTGTTGGGACAAATCAAGATTTCTATTTTACCAGTGTTTCTTAAGTAACTCCAATAATTTACCTTGTGTTTGGACAAATCAAGATTTCTATTTTACCAGTGTTTCTTAAGTAATTCCAGTAATTTACCTTGTGTTTGGACAAATCAAGATTTCTATTTTACCAGTGTTTCTTAAGTAACTCCAATAATTTACCTTGTGTTTGGACAAATCAAGATTTCTATTTTGACAATGTTTCTTAATAACTCCAATAATTTACCTTGTGTTTGGACAAATCAAGATTTCTATTTTACCAGTGTTTCTTAAGTAACTCAAATAATTTACCTTGTGTTGGGACAAATCAAGATTTCTATTTTACTAGTGTTTCTTAAGTAACTCCAATAATTTACCTTGTATTTGGACAAATCAAGATTTCCATTTTACCAGTGTTTCTTAAGTAACTCCAATAATTTACCTTGTATTTGGACAAATCAAGTTTTCTATTTTGCCAGTAGTAAGTGAGGAGGCCGGCGGCCAGACCCATGGTGTACGTGGAGAGATTGGTGTGTCCTCTGATGTAGACCAGCTGGTACGTCCTGTTGTTGACGTACAGGCTCCGAAGAGTCCTGAAAAGATTATTAATCTCTACCATTATTATAAAAGAACTTATTCTTTCCTCAAAGGTCGGCAACGCATCTGTTAGACCTCTGGTGTTACGGATGTCTGTGGGCGTTGGTGTTCACTTTACATCAGGTGACTTAACTGCTCGTTTGCCTCCTATTCTATAAAAAAAAAATGCGAAAGTGTGTTTGTTTGTTTGTCCTTCTTTCACATCTAATCAGATCAACGGATCGATGTGATATTTAGCATGGAGATAGTTGAACGACTGAAGAGTGCCCTCGGCTCCTTTTTATCGCGAAAAAAATCTATGTACAAATATTCTTTTTTCTACCACGCGTGCGAAATCGCGGGTAAGAGCTTGTGTAATATATTCCCTCATTATCCCTAGTAAGAGGTGGTGCCATGTTGCATGCATATAGCCGAATTGTGTCAGTACGACCGGGGAGGTACCTCTCGGTTACACGACACCGGCTTAAAGTGACCGCTGTGCTGTCACGTTTTGTGGTACGTAAGTAGCCGGTGGCTCATGTAGGAAGGAGGAGGATGGACGGCAACAAATCTGTATAGCCTCTGTGCTGTGAAAATGGCTCCGTCTGCTCGTTTGCCCCCTTATGCTATATTAAAAAAATACCTATCATTAATCATTAATTACCAAGTTATCACTTATCAACGATATAAATAATAATGATGATGATTTTTTTAAAATTTCATAATATTAGTTATTTGATTATTTATAAATAGTTTGGAATATGTAATTATCGTTACTTGTGACACTCCGTTCTCTCTGCCTACCCCCTTTAGGGAATTACTGATGTGCTTATGTATTGCTGTCTTTGTTGTAGAAACATGTCTAATCCTACTAATATTTTAAATGTGAAAATTTGTTTCTTTGTCTTGTTACTTCTTCACGCAAAAACTGCTGAACCGATTTTTAAGAAGTTTGGCACACGCATAGAGGGTAACTTGGAATAATACACAGGATAGTTTTTATCCCGAAAAAATGTTCCTATGGGATGCCATGGGATGGTTTTCTATTTTCCACGGGATCGAAATTTACGCGTGTGAAACCGCAGGCGTCAGCTAGTAATAAGATAATACAAATAAATATATATGTAATATACAACTTAGGCGGATCACACACGGCACGCGGTTGGCGATGAGGCGGATCTCAAGTTACATTGGGCTCTATGAAATACGTTGATACCTAAAATTTATTAAAATTGAAATTCTTGATCCGCGCGGTTACGCGGTTGCCTGTGTGTGAGGCA
>LUGF01003330.1:53763-70536 GCA_001625245.1 Calycopis cecrops | reverse complement strand
ACAAACTATAAAAAAAATAATAAAGTAATATACAGGGTTATTTTTTGGTCACCGGCCAAATTGTAAAATAAGGAAGTAGACACCATTCCAAGATAGTGTTTTTAATTTTATCGTCTAGTTGTAATATTTTATTAAATACAAATCGATTTGAAATGGTCCTTAAAAATACATTGAATTGTTGTTCTTGTACGAAATGTATCGACTTCAAGGTCAGTGACGTCAGCCTACCGTGTGTCGCGAGTGTGATGCACGTGGTGACCAAGAAATATGTTTTACAACATGGGACATATTAATTGTATCTAATTATTTTTTTAATATTTTTTATTCCATAAATCGAATGTATTATTGATTCTGAACCAAACCTGAAAATTTGGCCGGTGACCAAAAACTAACCCTGTATAAAAAATTATAATAAATAAAATAATATATAATTTAATTAAAATATATATATATGTATGGCCAATAGTAGAATATTCGGTACAGAAACCATTTTGTTTTCTTGGTTCGTTTTCTTCTAGTTGTTTCGTAATTTTGCCAGGTATTATTTTAACTAAGTACTTGCTCGTTAGGAGGACGCACAAAACTTGCACATTTTAAACTATTGTCTCTTAATTTTCTCAATGTGTTTTAAAAACTTCTTGTTTAATTTACAAGATATAATTGGCAATAGCATGTACCAGGGATGTCAAAAATAGGTACATCCCGCGGCCCTCATCCGGCCCTCAGACCATATCAACAAGGCCCGCGATCATAATGTGTATGTCACAGAAAGAAAAATCCTGTTTTACATATCCAATCATTACACAATAACTATCAAGACTATCTACCTACCTAATGTTTTTTTAAGTTGAACCTGGCCCGCCGTCGTATTCAAAACATACCTACTACCAATATGGCCCGCAGTAATATTGAGTTTGACACCCCTAGCATATACTATAGATACCATTAATTATAAGAATATCAAACGTGGCGTACGTTTGAGTATCCAAATTAGTACTAGCGACAGATTATCGCATGAAAGACAAATAATGCAAAAGTACGTCACGGGACTATGAAAAATTACTGATGTATTTATGCTTACATTGGCGAGGCTCGAGCGCAATGCTGTGATTGTTTTTATGTGGACAGTGAAAATGAGAATCAATGATTCTATAGTAATTATTCTACTACAGGCGTAGTATGACATACTCATTAGTTCTCCCTTTTTCTAAGTGAGCGTCGTGAATATCTGCTCTGAATGATATTTTTATCATTCAGATCAGATATTCATACTTTTGTGTGTTATTTTATTATATTAAGTATATACATAGGTTCTGTTTTTGAAATAAAATTCTCGTTTCGATAACGACCAAAAAATCACGTTGTATCTATATCACCGCATAGCCAAAACAACTGTACCTGGAAACTAAAATTTGGAAGGATTGGTAGCAGTTAAAAGATTGACTGTCCCTTGACAATAAATGCAAACTTTATTCCAATATTTTTAAAATAATTTAAACCTGTACTTTAACAATAATACATAGGGAGTTGTCGAATAAGAGTAAAGAAAAGTTAGAGGTCCGGGGTATAATGGCGAACACCTCATAGTCTGTTCGCCATTATACCCCGCATCAGTGTAATTTAAATACCAACAAAAACAGAAAGTAATACAAATTAGCCTTTGGTATCATTGAAGTCATTATATATTCTAAAAAGTAATTCATTCTGTTGTTGACAGAAGTAAAGCAATATCAACGGCCATTTACAAATAAATACATTAAAAACAAACAAAAATAAATAATTTAAAAATAATACTTTAATCACAGCGTTGACTCTACTCTTGTTGTTGACCAAGGATACTACTGGAGTCATCTTTAAGATAGCAATAAACGAAATATGGCCAACGCTTTGCGGCATATTACAATCGTTGCGTTCAAATTTCCCACTGCCTGTTTATCTTCGACTGTTGAAGACACTTAGTAGAGGGCATATTGAACGTTAAAACGACAAGTTTATAAGAAAAACCTTTACCTTCGGTTTTGCAGCCTCAGAGGCTTTTAAATTCTAGCGTTATACTGTGATACAAGCAAAAAAATATCAATATCATGTAAGTAGGTAACAATTGGTAGATATCTAGTAGACTTTCAAGCAGCAATACAAGGCTTTGCATTTTTTTATTACACCACAATTATAATATTATCTGTCACTTTAAAAGGCACCCATAGCGAAGAGGTCATTCACAAGTCCACTAAATCTGTAAGCAAACAGCTGGTTCGGTTCCACCACAAAGTCCGAGACCTCTCCTGAATCAATCTTCGGTGCCTTTTGGACTTCGACAGTGACGATAGGAAGTATCATCGCACCGAGCAGCGCGGCGTATGGTAGCAGCTGGAAAAAGTATAAAAAATAAAGATTAGGCGTTTGCAAGAAATTATTTAAAAGCTTATTAATAACATTGTGTTGACAAATTATTAAGCCCAATTTTGACTGACAAAAGTATAAAAAATTAAAAATTGATATAAATTGGTAGAAACGATTTAAAAGTTATTAAGTATTGTGTTGGCAAATTATTTAGCCTCTTTTGGGTCGGTACTAGAGTACAATACAGAGCCACAACAGCGGTTGGAATTTGTATTCGTGTGTAAATCCCGTACAATTATTTCCATTGGCGAGCTATCGAGTACCACATATACCCCGTTATTTATAAACATAGAATAACTCTATCCAAGGAATAACCTAGTAATAAAATGACATCTGTCAAATTCCATAATAAAAAACACATTAAAAGTATGGAATTTGACAGATGTCAGTTTATTACTAGGTTATTACTTGGATATAGTTATTCCATGTTTATTAATAAGGGGGATAGAGTATATACATATATTTCCAGGCTATGCACCAACAATCAGATTAATGAGAGCAATAGTTTAGCCACAGGAACTTTTCTCACTTCGTACACGCTAGCCGTATCGTCACCTGATCGCGAGGCTGCTGCTCGCTGTAGCCGCCTAGTACAAAGCTTGATTTAACTTGTTTGAAAAAAGCTTTTTCGTATACTTGTCGTTAACTTTTTTATAGTTTCGGATTAACTGTAGGCACTTATATTATATGTGGTCTAATTTAACGCCTCTCGCTTTTATCAACCTCATCATATAACATATAATGTATAAACGAACTGAAATTACATTGTTCTACATCGGATACTAATGATTTTGCTGTTTTACTAACAGCGTTCTTTATTGTCGAGTTTAGTATGTAAATGCTTTTTTTGATAACACCTTTTATACTTTTATCTCGTTGCCTCAGATTCCATCATTTATGTTTGTGAATCTAAGTTATCTGAACCCTAACATGATACAATGTGGTTTAAACTTGGAAAATACCTGTTTCATGTCACTATCAAACTTGTCTCTCGGGTACACCTCTACGGCGTCCACACACAGTCTCGCCAGCGCCTCCTGCAGGCTGCTGTAGTAACGGGCCACGAGCTGCTCGTAATACCGCGCGCGGAACTTCTCGTCGGAGCCCAGGAATATGAAGTATATCAGGTCCGCGACGGGGCAGCCGCAGTGTGCTGTTTGGTAATCTACTATCATTGCTTTTCGACTATCGCCCTGGAAAAGATAGTATATGATGTCTTAAGCTAACACGAATGTTACTCAATAGTATTCGGCCCCCTTGTGTGAAACACGGAGTTCAACAAATAAATAAATTGTCAGCTATCTCAGAGTTAAAATTTTAAACAGTTAACTCGTGACTTGTCTTGCATCCTTGAAAGTTAATGACGTGACAGATCTTTGATCTTTATCCCCCTTATAAATAAACATAGAATAACTTTATCCAAGTAATAACCTAGTAATAAACTGACATCTGTCAAATTTCATATTAAAAAACACATAAAAAGTATGGAATTTGACTGATGTCATTTTATTACTAGGTTATTGGTTGGATAAAGTTATTCTATGTTTATTAATAAGGGGGCAAATGTTTAACTCTGATTCGTATAAGTGGCCCTTAATGTGGTAACTGTCTAATATGGTTAATCGTATGATTAGTAAATTTATGTCGCTCTTACCAACGCCGTACTAAGCTGTGACGAGCTTGGAGACCTCGAAGGTGAGATAAAGGGGCCCCTTTTATGGGTACGAAAATGATCTCAAGGCCCCCAAGTCTTACGGAGGGGGGGGAGGGGTTGTAGCCTAACTAACTAAAATAAAAATGGACAGATTATGTTATCACTATTATCATTATATTATCATAATGATAATCTACAAAAATTAACAGTAACATGGTGTATAATTACAGCCAAACTTTTATGGATTTGTAGTATTTGGTTATGCGGTGATGTATAATTTGTATAACAATTACATTAATAAAGTTATAGACTTTATGTATATTCCCATCTTGCGAATGCGTACTATGAATTTCACAAATGCTAATAAACGTTCTTAGCATCTTAATAATTTGTACATGTGCTAAAAAACAGGTCAAGTTTGTTTATAGTAATTCATCATACACAGCCTTAACATAGCGATATGAGAATAGCTCCGACTGCTCGTTTCCCCTTTAAAAAAGAATAAATATTCTTACCTGTCCTTTAAACAATAAGTTGCTGAGTCTGTAATCGCCGTGACAAATTACCGGATTTCCTCTCGGAGAGTAGTACTCCGGCAACCTGGTACCTTTTGATAGGTACTCCAACACTTTCTGCTTTTGTTCCTCTTTAAGGACATCCACAGCATTTTGCACCATTTTATTCCAAAAAAATTTCATTGCTTCGTCAGGTTCCTCACTATCTATACGAAATTTCATATTTGGCACAGTTTTGTTGAACTTTTCGGGGTATTTCTTTTTGAAAGCGAATGACAGCGCGTGAAATTTGGCTAGATTCTCAACGCCCACTCTCGCAGTGTCCCAGTCGAAAGAATTGAATCTATTAGACGATGTATATCCACTTTCAACTAAGTTTTCTAAAACCATCGTTTCTTTACCCACTTCGGCGCTATGTCCGTAATACTTGGGGAAGGTAAATCTGTTCTCTCCCGATATTTCGTGCTCATCCTGTATGCTCTCGTAAATATCCATCAGTTCTGTGTACACGTATCTTTCTGTCTCGTACAGCCAATCGGCACTCATTCTCTCCCTCATTTCTTCATTAATACATCCGACTTTGGCGAAGAGTTTCAAATCTTCTTTATTCGGGGACGACACTTCGATTGTAAATAATGCTGATGTGTAGTTTTGACCACCAGACGAGATGGGTTTGATTTTGACATCTCGCGATGTATCTCTGTATTTTTCTTTGTCCAATATGTTATCTAGCACGTTGCGTAATGTCTGCTCAACATCCGCCATGATTCGAGGCTAAATTATGAATGAAGTTATTCTTGAACAGAAATACCACACCCAGCATAGATAGAAGTAACACTTGATTAGATTATTCCAGTACTTTATTGGCTAATATGTTTGCTAATATTAGTAAAAAATATTTTTTAATAACATTATAGATATCAACATAATCAATCCATTTAAAGATAACAGATAGAGATATTTTATTTTGTAAATATGAATTTAAAATAAAGTATTATGAGTTTTGTAAGAGGTAGTGCCACGCTGCATGCCTGCATGCAGCCGAATTGGGCCGGCACGACCGGGGAGGTACCTCTCGCTTACACGAGACCGGCGTGAAGTGACAGCTGTGCTGTCGCGTTTCGTGCGGTGTGTAAGTAGCCGGTGGTCCACGGAGGTGGGAGGAGAAAGGGGGGCAGCGCATCTGTAGTCTATGCAGATGTCTATGGGCGTCGGTAGTCATGAAAATGGCTACAACTGCTCGTTTGCCCCCCTATACCATAAATAAAAATAAAAAAATTATTTTGTAAATATGAGTTTAAAATAAAGTATTATGAGTTATGTAATCACTAGCTGGTGCTTTCGACTAGTAATATTGTCAAAGTGATTTGTTATTGTTTGCTTGCAGTGCAGTGTGCCGAAATTCCGATTTCCCGTAGGAATTAGCGATTTTACCGCCGTAAAAAGTGTTTTTGATGTTGACCAGGCTTTGTATCTATACACCATAAAAAAAATCATTCGTATACGTTAGTTTCGGTAGTCCGCCAAACTCACAAGCAGACATACCGAAAAATTTAAAAAAATCGTTGAAAAGTATTATAATACTATTTTATCTACACTAATGTTGTAACATTCTACTTATGTTTTCAATACTTGACTTATAATAACTACTATTATAGCTCAGACAACAAAAAACTCAATTTAAGCAATTTGACATGATGTTATAATATCCAAATCGATATCGTAAAATCTCATTATAACACTGTGTGAAAGCGAGAGAGAGAGAGTGAGTGGTGAGACACCCTTATGTCAAAATCCTAACAGCGCGCGTTCGCTCCTGATTGGCCCTGCGCGCTGCAGCTGCGCTCTCATTGGTTCAATGCCAGCTTGCAAAGGATTTGCGAGAAAGAGACAAAGCTCTACAAAAAAATGAAAGCAAAAATTAACACCACAGACAACGAATAATCTACTGTTTAGTAGAAATTTAAAAGTAAAGTCATGTGATTTTTTCACATTATATTTCAACATTGAAGCTAGTATTTTATTAACATTGAATTATAAAAAGTATATATTTACGCGCCGCAATTTTTGCAATCAAATTAAAGTATTTAATAAAAATATTTATCTTCAAAGAACATTACATTTTAAATCGTCGGTAAAGCAGTCGTCGTCTCGTCGGTCAAACAGTCGTCGGTCAAACAATGAATGTGGCAATACGCGTGAATTTAATGTTTCGCAATGTTTGATTAATTGATTAATTGCATTAGTGAAGATAAAGCAGTGTATGCAACTGCATATAACACGGGTATTAAAACACTCGTGAGGTACTATTTTGAAACTCGCTTCGCTCGTTTCAAAAATTCACACTCGTGTTTTAATACCCTTCTTTATATGACAGTTGCATAAACTACTATTAACATCGCCCCTAATTAATTTTTATTCAATGTACGTAGGTACATATATTCAAAAACAGACACACGAATTTTACTGTTTTATTATTTGTATAGATTAATAGAAATTTCTTTGTAATGTTAAAATGGATCTATTTTTTTTTATATAGATTTATTCCAACCTTATATAGAGTGTATATTCAAGATAGATATTGATCTTTAATTTAATGCCATTCTGAACTAAGTTCAACTATATGTTGTACCTACTAAATCTCATTAAACATGTTTATAAATAATGTATTTTAAATTATAATTATCTGAAACATCTATTTTACTATATATTTTTTTTTTTTTTTTTTTTTTTATATTTGTGGACTTTACACACCACGTTAGCCTAGCCCCGTGCTAAGTACCGTAAGGACTTGTGTTACGGGTACTAGACAACGGAAATATATTGAATATGTTTTATAAATTTAAGAAATTTTATATATTTAAGATTTTTATTATAGAAATACATATAATACATAGATAAACATCCATGACCTAGGCGGGATTCGAACCCGCGACCCCTGGCGCTACATGCTCAGCTTATCCGAGCCCTGTACCACTGCGCCAGCCTGGTCGTCGATATTAATGCAAATCTATTACACTTTGAATAGATATTTTACTGTTCAAGTAGTGTGGCTTTGCGATAATAATATCAATGTACTAGGTAGGTACTTTTTCAGTATTCGATCAATTAGATATAATTTTTGGGTGCCTTGATTTTAAGACTTGTGACCTGACTTTACTGTCTTCAAACTCCGCTATCAGTAAGTTTAAAGAATAAAAGTAGGGTCTGCAGTTGGGCTAAATCGGCAAGGTTGATTTAGGGGACACCTGTTCAGAAAAGTGCATCGCGATGGGTCTTCACTCCAAATTACAAATTATTCGATGGGCGGCAACCGGATAGTCCCAACATATTAGATTACGACACTTTTTTTATGGTATAGGAGGGCAAACGAGCAGTCGGAGCCATTTTCATGACTACTGACGCCCACAGACATCCGAAAAAAACTATACAGTTGCGCTGCCCTCTTTTCTTCTTCCAACCTACATGGGCCACCGAATACTTACACCGCACGAAATGCGACAGCACGCCTGTCACTTTACGCCGGTCTCATGTAAGCGACCGGTAGTGCCGGCCACATTCGGCTGCATGCCATCATGCAGTGTGGCACTACCTCTTACTGAGACACTGACTTTCTCTCTCCCTTACACCATACAGCAGCAAAGAGACATCGATGCTGTCGTGTAACTTGCGATATTTGAGCTTCCGGTGGCCTCCTGAAGGGAAGACCTAAGGGCAAAGTGTATGCAGAACCCCAAAATGTGTTTATATCTATACCTACTAATATTATAAAGAGGAAAGATTTGTTTGTGTGTGTGTTTGTATGTAACGAATAGGCTCCGAAAGTTGGATCGATTTTAAAAATTCTTCCACCATTTTAATGCAACATAATCACAGATTAACATAGGCTATTTTTACCGTGGGAAAATGCTTCGTTTCCGTGGGAAAACGGGTAAACTTCTAAATGGCTGAACCGATTGGGTAAAAATTTTATATGGGTATTTCGATGGTTTCCTGGATGCTTAAAAATACAATTGGATCCGCTAGGTGGCGCTGCTGTCGGTATGTCTACTACTAAAGGCCTTGACCGGTTGGGTTATTTCCATTGCTTCACAGACACTAACATAATATTATGTATATACAAGGTTGATAGAAGCGAGAGGCATTAAATTAAACCACATATACTATAGGTGCCTACAGTTAATCCGAAACTATTTAAATAAAATTACAACAAGTATTACCTACGAAAATACTTTTTTCAAACAAGCTAAATAGCGAAAAAACATAAACATACTTTGTAACGTCTTGTACAGCGAAGGGCAACCTCGTACGGGGTGAATGACTCCGGCCGGTTGTAGTTGGCGATCAGCTGCGATACAGCGTGTACGAAGTGAGAAAAAACTTTAAAAAATCCTGTGACTAATTTATTGCTCCGATTGATCTGATTTTTGTTAAGTAGCCTGAAAACAACACACTAAATATGTGTAATCATTTAATGCATCTCGCTTGTATCAACCTTGTATATGAAAGAGAAAGTTTATTTATGTCCTTTCTAGAATGGTAATGCATAATGCATTTGAGAATGTGATGGTTTTTAGTAAAGCTGTTATGAATGCGCCCACGAAGGTTTCTATGTTGGTACCACCAATTTTCGACAGATGGCGCCACTGTCATTCGAATGAATTTTATATATTGCTATGATAGTCCATGCTGACGTATCCGTTAGTGGCGTAGCATCGCGCGCACGGTATATATTATACAGCTAGTATATATTATAGTAGCTATACAGGTAGAGCAGAAGATACGACTCCGTAAACATGTGCACAATTGTTATGCAGATGAATTGTCTTCCCCCTTTCTCTAGTAGGCCACTGGGAAGTCGCGTTTTACACGAAACGCGACAGTTTTACGCTGGTAGGTATTGAGTAAACGAGAGGTACCTTCTCGCTATTGCCGGCCCAATTCAGCTGTAAAGGTACTTAAAAAAATATACAACTGCTGCAAATTAATTTTATTGGTCTATAATAAGTTTTTATTGAGAATATTTACAAAAAATATACGTATATACAAACATAATTTAATAATCTATATATTAAAATAATTAAAACTCAATAAATGAATTACAAAATATTAAAATCTCTAATAACCCCAATAATCTAAAACTCAATAGATAAATCACAAAAAAATAAAATCTCATTGGTAAACATACAATTTTCTCGCAACGATTGGTAGTTTGAGTTTTAAACAACCTTGATTTTTTACACACAACTGGAATAAAGGAGTGATGACGTCTTTAGCCGTTTTCTCACTGCTCTTTTTGATTTAGTCTAACATGAATAAAAAAAATACGAACAACTGCGAGCAAAGTTAAATAAAATAGGGAAGTAAGGATATAAAGTTAATAAATTATGTTGACTTATCGATTAACTGGTTGACGTTTGTATGATTATCATTTACATCAATAAATACAATTGTTCTAGAATTTAAAACAAAGAACGTGAAACGTAAATACATATATCACCATTTTCAAAAAAAAAACATCAAAAACTAACAAAATATTTAAAATTAACACTTCAATCACAGAGGGGACTCTACTCGTGTTGACTAAGAAGACGGCGTCATCTTTAAGATGGCAGTAAACGTAGTATGGCCAACGGTTTTAGAAAATTTACAATCGTTGCGTTCGGATTAATCACGACATTTCGGATAAATCACGATGTTCGCTTATCCCCGACTATTGACGACTCTCAGTCCCCATTGAAAGTACTGAGCGTTACAAGACGACAAATGTAAAAAACACTGTTACCTTCGGTTTTGCAGCCTCTCTGGCTGAAAAAATGTGTTGTGATAAAACCAAAATGGCTCAAGAGCCCACTAATCCACTTTATAGATTTCATAACGTAAGTAATCACTTGTCTAAGTTGTAACTAGAAGTCTTTCTAGCAAGACAGGGCTTGGCATTTTTTTATTTAACCACAATTATAATATTGTCTCTCAGTTTAAAAGACACCCATAGCGAATAGGTCATTCACAAGTCCACTAAACCTGTACGCAAACAGCTGCTTCGGTTTTATTATAAAGTCCGAGACATCTACTGAATCAATCTTCAGTGCCTTTCGGGCTTCGGCAGTAACGATAGGAAGAAATATCGCACCGATCAGCGCAGCGTATGGTAGCAGCTGCAAAAAGTATAAAAAATTAAAAATTGATGTGAATTGTTAGAAATAATTTAAAAGTTTATTAGATAAGTATTGTGTTGTCAAATTATTTAGCCCATTTTCGAGCCGGTACTGGAGTACAACAAAGAGCCACAACAACGGTTAAAATTTGTACTCGTATGTAAATCCCGTACATAATAAATATTTCATTCGGCGAGCTATACAAGGTTGATAAAAGCGAGAGGCATTAAATAATACCACATATTTAGTATATCATTTCCAGGCTACACAACTATAAACAGATCAATCGAAGCAATATAATATAGCTTAGCTTATAATTAAATAGCTTAGCCACAGGATTTTTTAAATTTTTTTCTCACACGCTGTATCGTAGCTGATCGCCGACTTTGGCCGCCGGGATCATTCACCCCGTGCTCCCTGTACATGTAAAATTATAATCCAACAACAATTACACATCTTCACGCCATTTTTCGAATGAAGAGGGCAAAGAAAACAAATTAGCAAACTAGTGACGTTTCTTACAATTATTTTCTTCACTTCTTCACGTCCTTTATTCTCTTCAGTCTTCACACGAATTCCTAATAGTAAAACAATAATAGTCTTCAATTCTATACATTTATTTTTAGTTATCTATTTTATATCAATTATGTCTGTCATGGAATTGTCTAAGAATTTCCATAAGAACTTTTGCCACAAAAATGACACAAAATAAGTATATAAACAAACTGAAACTAACTGTTCGGCCTCGGAGACTCTTATATTTTGCCGTTTTACAAACAGAGTTTTTAATTGTCTAGTTTAGTTTCTAAATAGCTTTTTTTATGCGATAACATCTTTTATACTTTTATCTCGTTTTTTGTTGTGTGAATCTAAGTTATCTGAACCCTAACATGATACAACTAGCTGTGCCCCGCGGTTTCACCCGCGTTTAATTTCTAAGAAATCCATATAAACTTCAACACCCTATTTCACCCCCTTAGGGGTTGAATTTCTAAAAATCCTTTCTTAGCGGATGCCTACGTCGTAACATCTACCTGGATGCCAAATTTCAGCTTGATCCGTCCAGTGGTTTGGGCTGTGCGTTGATAGCTATTGGCTATGTCACGTTTGAGTTTTATATATATAGAAGAAGATGTGGTTTAAACTTGGAAAATACCTGTTTCATGTCACTATCAAACTTGTCTCTCGGGCGCCTCCTGCAGGCTGCTGTAGTAACGGGCCACGAGCTGCTCGTAATACCGCGCGCGGAACTTCTCGTCGGAGCCCAGGAATATGAAGTATATCAGGTCCGCGGCGGGGCAGCCGCCGTGTACTGTTTGGTAATCTATTAACATTGCTTTTCGACTATCGCCCTGAAAAAGATAGTATATGATGTCTAAAGCTTACACGAAAGTTAATCAATAGTATTGGGCCCCCTTGCGTGAAACACGGAGTTCAACAAATAAATAAATTGTCAGCTATCTCAGAGTTAAAATTTTAAACAGTTAACTCGTCACTTGTGTAGCATCCTTGAAAGTTAATAACGCGACAGATCTTTGATCATCAAAATATGTTTAACTCTGATTCGTATGAGTGGCCCTTAATGTGTTAACTGTCTGATGTTGCTAATCGTCTGAATAGTAAATTTATGTCGCTCTTACCACCGCCGTACTAAGCTCTGACGAACTTGGAGACCTCGAAGTTGAGATAAAGGGGCCCCTTTTATGGGTACGAAAATGATCTCAAGACCCCCAAGCCTTACGGACGGGTAGAGGGGGGGAGGGGGGTTGTAGCCTAACTAACTAAAAAAAAAATCAAAATGGACAGATTATATTATCACTATTATTATTGCATCATTATGATAATCTACAAAAATTTACAGTAACATGGTGTATAATTAAGGCCAAACTTTTATGGTTTTGTAGTAGGTAATTGGTTATGCGGTGATGTATAATTTGTATAACAGTGTAACAATTACATTAATAAAGTGATAGACTTTATGTCTATTCCCATCTTGCGAATGCGTACTATGAATTTCACAAATGCTAATAAACGTTCTTAGCATCTTCATAATTTGTACATGTGCTAAACAACATGTCAAGTTTTTTGATAGTAATTCGTCATACACAGCCTTAACATGGCTATGTGAAAATTGCTCCGACTGCTCGTTTGCCATAGGGCCAAAAAAGAATAAATATTCTTACCTGTCCTTTAAACAATAAGTTACCGACTCTGTAATCGCCGTGACAAATTACCGAATTTCCTCTCGGAGAGTAGTACTCCGGCAACCTGGTATCTTTTGATAGGTACTCCAATACTTTCTGCTTTTGCTCCTCTTTTAGGACATCTACAGCTTCTTGCACCATTTTAATCCACACAGCTTTCGTTGCTTCGTCAGGTTCCTCACTATCTACACGATATTTCATATTCGGCACAGTTTTGTTGAACTTTTCGGGGTATTTCTTTTCGAAAGCGAATGACAGCGCGTGAAATTTTGCTAGATTCTCAACGCCCACTCTTGCAGTGTCCCAGTCGAAAGAATTGAATCTAATAGACGACGTATATCCACTTTCAACTAAGTTTTCTAAAACCATCGTTTCTTCACCCACTTCGGCGCTATGTCCGTAATACTTGGGGAAGGTAAATCTGTTCTCTTCCGATATTTCGTGCTCATCCTGTATGCTCTCATAAATATCCATCAGTTCTGTGTACACGTATCTTTCTGTCTCGTACAGCCAATCGGCATTCATTCTCTCCCTCATATCTTCATCAATACATCCAACTTTGGCGAAGAGTTTCAAGTCTTCTTTATTCGGGAACGACACTTCGATTGTAAATAATGCTGATGTATAGTATTCAGCGTCAGACGAGATGAGTTTGATTTTGACATCTCGCGATGTATCTCTGTATTTTTCTTTGTCCAATATGTTATCTAACACGTTGCGTAATGTCTCCTCAACATCCGCCATGATTCGAGGCTAAAATATGAATGAAGTCGTTCTTGAACAGATATACCACACCCAGCATAGATAGAAGTAACACTTGATAAGATTATTCCAGTACTTTATTGGCTATTTTTAGTTATATGTTTGCTGATATTACTAAAAAATATTTTTATACCACATTATAGATACCAACATAATCAAGCCACTTAAAGACAACAGATAGAGATATTTTATTTTATTAATATGAGTTTAACATAAAGTATTATGAGTTTGGTAATCACTAGCTGGTGCTTGCGACTTCGTTCGCGTAGCGTAGTAATATTATCAAAGTGATTTGTTATTGTTTAATTGCAGTGCGCCGAAATTCCGATTTCCCGTAGAAATTAGCGATTTTACCGCAGTAAAAATTATGTTTGATTTTGACCATACTTAGTAAAAAATGAATAAAAAATGTCATTCGTATTCGTCCAGTAGTTTCGAAGATTAGCCCGCACAAACAGACAAACGGACAAACTCACAAACAAACAAACAAAATCATTGAAAAATATTCTAATACTATTTTAACATCGCCCCCAATTAGTTAGTTTTTCGTACATGTATTCAATGTACAGACACACGAATTGTACTGTTTTATTATATGTATAGATTACTTAATAGAAATTTCTTAATAAAATTAAAACGGATCAATTTTTTTTAAATATAGATTTATTCCAACCTTATATAGAGTGTATATTCAAGATAGATATTGACCTTTTAATTCCATTCTGAACTAAGTTCAACTATATACTGTAGCTACTAAATCTCATTAAACATGTTTATAAATAATGTATTTCTAATTATAATCAAAGAAGACAAACACCTTCCACTCAATATACAACACTCCAGATCCCACCCCTATCCTGCCAAGGGCCAAATAAATAAACAACAAACTCTGAATAGGAAAATTGAAAAAGCCAAATATTTATTTGTTTGTACATTGAATACCCGAACACTAAGGACGGAAGAAAGCTTACAAGAATTAGAGATAGCCGACTCCAACATAAAATGGGACATCCTAGGCATCAGCGAGATGAGAAGAACTGGAGCAGATATAGAAGAAAAGCAAGATTATATCATGTACCACAAAGGTGAATGTACTTGACACAAAGGAGTAGGATTCCTGATTAAACCTGAACTGCAGAAAAACATCATGGGATTCGAAGGGGTTTCAGACAGAATCGCGATAATCCACCTAGACCTACGAGGTTATAATAGGGAGTGGTCCATCTTTCAAATATATGCCCCAACGGAACAAGCTGGACAGATAGACACAGAATCTTTCTATGACAGTGTCACAGAAGCGATGAAACCATATCAAGAAAACAACATAATAATTATGGGCGACTTCAACGCACAGGTTGGAGGAAGAGAAAGCGGAGAAGAATCTGTAATTGGTAAATACGGGAATGGAAAGAGGAGTCAGAATGGCCAGAAACTAGTAGAATTTATGCTCGAACACAACCTAACGCTAATAAACTCAGTTTATCGCAAAAAATCCAAGAACGAATGAGTATGGTCCTCCCCAGACGGAAAATATAAGACGGAAATCGACTATGTCCTAACTAATAAAGCAAGCGCTTTCACAGACACTGATACAGTGATACAGTAAAAAACCTTAACTTCAACACAGACCACCGCATGATAAGAGGCTGTATATATCAAAACCGGCGTAAAGAAGACAGGACAAGATTGATACTAAGAAACAACAAAGAAAAACAAAGTACAGATATAACTATGTATTATGTCTGGTACAACAGAATCACTAAACGAAATTATCAACTCTAACATGCAAACAGCAACGAAGTATAAGAAACTACAAAATAAACTTAAAGAGATGATAATCGCAAAACCTAAAAATAAACAAAGTTATCTCAGCCAACGAACACTTGAACTATTGGAGGAACGAAGGAACCTCATATCAACCAAAATAGGCGAGCGGCGAACCCATCAAAATCGACTCTTAACCCCTAACTCTTTAACAACCGAGCAAAAGTGGTACTAAAATGTTTGTTGCAACATTCTACACAAGATGTAAAAATTTTTTTTTGATTTGAGTGGGGGAACATATAAATAAACAATGAAAACGATAGAATTTCATTCTGGCTCAGACCTCGGTTTGAGACAGACCTCTTACGTACGGCGAACGTCTGCCTCCGAACAAAAGAATTTTTATTGCCTTTTTCAAGGCAAAAAAACCCTTTGTTCGAAGTGCTATCGCTGTTTCCCCCCGCTTTCGCCTTGTCGAAAGTGCGCGTTCCGAGTTCGTAACACGTGTGCCGCGTAGTGTTTGTGAGTGAAAGTGACGTGTTTCTCCGTTTAAGCCCGCCGCGGGCCTAGCCTAACCGCCGCGAGGCTTTTGTCGCGAATAATTTGTACCGCTAATCGTTTGTTGTGAAATATAGTGTCGCGCTTTGTTTAGTTTCCCCGGGAAACTTTAACTTCAGTGTGTAAGCGGATCTGTAAGTACACTTACTTTATCACACCCCCGCACTTAGCGGGGTCCTTAACTCACCCGCCCCGCGTATGCGGGATGGACTAGGAGTCTTTGTAGTGTGTTTTCCCTATTGTCCGATATCTGAACCAGAATGTCGTAAATTCCCCCCTCTCTCACTATATATACTCCAGTCATGGAGGATAAGGATATACCTGTTATATCCGACCAGGACATTCTCGTGTTCCTGTCCGCTAAGCCCGAGGTGAAAGCCTCCATCGTACAATTTATTAGGGACACGTTAGCCCAGACCCCTCTCCCAGTTGTCCCCTCTCCTGAGGGTGAAGTTAGCGATGTAGGCGAGACCGCGCTCTCCAGGCCCTCCTCCCCCGTGAGTGCTAGTGCCCCCTCACCGCTGTCCGATGTAGATGTAGTAGATAGTGATAGTGTTAGCTCCTGTTGTGCTTCCCTCCCGGCTTCCGAGGTCGGGTCGGCGGACGAAGCCCCCCCAGTGGAGGCTGACGCCTCCCCTGCTGAGGCGATGTCTGTCGACCCGGCCCCTGTGCCGGAGGGGGAGTTCACGGAGGTTACCACTAAGGCCAAAAAGCGGAAACGACGCAAAGGCAGCGCCGGTTCCGCCGGGTCTTTGTGC
>LUGF01003330.1:33900-52263 GCA_001625245.1 Calycopis cecrops | reverse complement strand
ACAGATATAACTATTATGTCTGGTACAACAGAATCACTAAACGAAATTATCAACTCTAACATGCAAACAGCAACAAAGTACAAGAAACTACAAAATAAACTTAAAGAGATGATAATCGCAAAACCTAAAAATAAACAAAGTTATCTCAGCCAACGAACACTTGAACAATTGGAGGAACGAAGGAACCTCATATCAACCAAAATAGGCGAACGGCGAACCCATCAAAATCGACTCTGGACCCCTAACTCTTTAACAACCGAGCAAAAGTGGTACTAAAATGTTTGTTGCAACATTCTACACAAGATGTAAATTTTTTTTTTTGATTTGAGTGGGGGAACATATAAATAAACAATGAAAACGGTAGAATTTCGAAATTTAAAATTTCTTAAAATTTTGACTTCAACTCACGATATCTCAACTCGGTTTTAATATTTTGATCTGAAATTTTAACAAGATATACTACAAGTTATCTACAACAAAATGGCTCCAGACCGATCCTTAATATTAATAACAAACAAAATGGCGAATTTAAAAAAAAAAGCATGAAGTACTGAATTTCTTTTTCAAATTAAAAAGTTGTGTTATGAATGCCACATTAAAGATCAATACCACAAAAAGTTTTGTGAATTTTTTCAGATTTTTTAAAGCCGTGAGTGAAAAGTTATAACTTTTATGCGACACTCGAGCGCCCACGCGCGGTCGTAGTCTGGTGTACTGCACATGTCACGCGCCGCTAGCGTAGCCTCGCCTATACAATCACTGATAGACTTTGGTATTCATTTTATTTAATCAAACAAATACCAACTTATTAGTTAAGAACATTCAATTAGAATAAATAAACCCGTTACAATTATACAATTTTTTCAAATATTTTATATTATTTTACTTATTTTGAAAACTTACAGCTTTACATATCATACAAAAAACATAAAGTTACATAAAAACAAGAGCCATTTAACAGTTTTCACCAGTAGTTAAAAAATTAATTAATCAATCAAATGCTAATCACATGAAGAGTAGAATTATAACAGTTTCTTATTTATTATTAAAACTAAAATAAAATAAAAAATACAAATTATATATAATGCTATTACTTTTCAAAAAATTTATTAGCCAGGATGCGCCTAGTGGTTGCTGATTTAGTGGTGAAAGGGTCAATTGCTGAGTCAATTTGAAGCAATACTGCGTTGAACTTAGCATTAGATCTAGGAATAAAAGTGTGTCGGCGGTAGTTGGTGTTACATAATGAAACATAAAAAGGAAAAAAATGTCTAAGACTTTTGACGAGGACGCTAAATTTGATTTCACTCAATAAATTGGAGCAGTCTACATTGTTGTGAATAAGTTTACTAAGGTACACGATGTCTGAGATATTTCTACGAGCAAATAAGGGAAGGAAATGAAAAGCTTTACAACGTGCTTCGTAATTTGGTAGAAATCTTTTACTTTTAAATTGCAAATACGTAAGAAACCTGTTCTGTATCGATTCAATCCTGTTTATGTAAACATATTGCGGATTCCAGACTTCAGAAGCATATTCTAGAACACTTCGTACCAATGAGACGTAAAGAACTTTAATGGGTTTGATGTCAATAAATTTAGTACATGATCTAATTATGAACCCAAGTAATCTAGATGCTTTCTTTACTATTTGGTCAACGTGACAATCAAAAAGTAATTTACTATCAGTAATCAATCCCAGGTCTTTTATTTTATTTACTTATGTTAGTGGCTGATTATGCAAATTGTAACAATATGATATGAAGTTACTTTTACGACTATATGTTATTGAGTAATATTTAGATACATTTAAGTTTAATTTATTTTTAGAACAATAGTTTTCAAACATTTCATATGTTTGAATTGGTCATTTTGTAAAAGAATACAGTCATCAATGGATTTGATTTCTTTAAATATTTTAGTGTCATCTGCGTATAATAAAAAGTTAGAGTTTGTGATGCAAGTGGAGATATCATTGATAAAAATAGAGAAGAGAAGGGGACAGAGCAGGGAACCTTGAGGAACCCCTGAAGGCACAGGTAACCAAGATGACGTATAGCCATTCAGCATGACAGCTTGAGAGCGCTTATTAATGTGTGATGAGAACCAACGGAAGAGGCGCCCATGAACACCGGCCAAATACATCTTTTCAAGTAGTAGGGAATGGTCTATGCGGTCAAAGGCCTTAGTAAAATCAGTGAAAATCATGTCAACTTGCGCTCCCATAGTTCCCATACTAGAAGTTATATAATTATGCGATACCAAAAGATTGGATACCGTCGAGCGTCTTTTTACACTACAACTGCTGCATATAAACATAATTTATTAATATGTATATTAAAATAACATACACTCAATAAATAAATTACAAAAAAATAAAATCTCATTGGTAAACATACAATTTTCTGGCAACGGTTGGCAGTTTGAGTTTTAACCAACCTTGATTTTTTACTCACAGCTGGGATAAAGAGTTGATGTCGTCTTAGGGCGTTTTCTCGCTGCTCTTTTTGATATAGTCTAAGATGAATAGAAAAAAATACGAATAACTGAGGGCAAACTTAAATAAAATAGGTAAGTAAGGATTTAAAGCTAATAAATTATGTTGACTTATCGATTAACTTGTCGACGTTTGTATGATAATCATTTACATCATTATATACAATTGTTGTACAACTTAAAACAAAGAACGTAAAACGTGAATACATATAATCACCATTTCCAAAAAAAAACTACAAAAACCAATAAAATATTTAAATTTAACACTTCAACATACAGGGACTCTACTCGTGTTGTTGATCAATGACATCGTCATCTTTAAGATGGGCGATGGCAGTATTGGTTTTAGACATTATACAATCGTTGCATTCGGATTAATCACGACATTTCGCATAAATCACGATGTTCGCATATCCCCGACTATTGGCGACTCTCAGTGCCTATTGAACATACTGAGCGTTACAAGACGACACATTTGAAAAACCTTCGGTTTTGCAGCTCTCTGGCTTAAAAAATATGTTTTCATACAACCGAAATGGATCAAGAGCCCTCTAATCCACTTTATAGATTTCATAAAAATAAGTAATCACTTGTAGATAATTAGAAGACTATCTAGTATGACAGGGCTTGGCATTTTTTTATTTAACCACGATTATAATTTTGCCCATCACTTTAAAAGGCACCCATAGCGAAGAGGTCATTCACAAGTCCACTAAATCTGTAAGCAAACAGCTGGTTCGGTTCCATTATAAAGTCCGAGACATCTCCTGAATCAATCTTCGGTGCCTTTTGGGCTTCGACAGTGACGATAGGAAGAAATATCGCACCAATCAGCGCGGCGTATGGTAGCAGCTGGAAAAAGTATAAAAAATTAAAACTTGATGTGAATTGTTAGAAATCATTTAAATGTTTATTAGATAAGTATTGTGTTGACAAATTATTTAGCCCATTTTCGAGTCGAGAGTATAACAAAGAGCCACAACAACGGTTAAAATTTTTGTATTCGTGTGTAAGTCCCGTACAAATATTTCATTCGGCGAGCTATACAAGGTTCATAAAATCGAGAGGCATTAAATGAAACCACATATTTAGTATATCATTTCCAGGCTACACAACTATAAACAGATCTATCGAAGCAATAGCTTAGCCACAGGGTTTTTTAAAGTTTTTTCTCACACGCTGTATCGTAGCTGATCGCTGACTTTGGCCGGCCGGGATCATTCACCCCGTCCTCGCTGTAGCCGCTCGATACAGTGATAACATTTTTTCGCTTTTTAACTTGTTTGAAAAAAGTATTTTCGTATACTTGTAAACTTTTTTTTTATAGTTTTGGATTAACTGTAGGCACTTATAGTATATGTGGTTTCATTTAATGCCTCTCGCTTTTATCAAACCTGTATAATATGTGAAATCATAATCTTAACAACAACTACACATCTTCACGCCATTTTTCGAATGAAGAGGGCAAAAAGAACAAATTAGCAAACGTTTATATTCTTAACTAGTAACTATTCTTCCAATTATTTTCTTCACTTCTTCACATCCTTTATTCTCTTCATACATTCATTCATTTCACATTCATCATTCATACCCAATAGTAAAACAATAATAGTCTTCAATTCTATACATTTATTTTTAGTTATCTATTTTATATCTATTATGTCTGTCATGGAAATGTCTAAGAATTTCCATAAGAACTTTTGCCACAAAAAATGACACGAAATAAGTATATAAACGAACTGAAACTAACTGTTCGGCCTCGGAGACTCTTGTATTTTGCCGTTTTGCAAACAGAGTTTTTAATTGTCTAGTTTAGTTTCTAAATTGCTTTTTTATTCGATAACATCTTTTATACTTTTATCTCGTTTTTTGTTGTTTGTGAATCTAAGTTATCTGAGCCCTAACATGATACAACGTGGTTTAAACTTGGAAAATACCTGTTTGATGTCACTATCAAACTTGTTTCTCGGATACACCTCTACGGCGTCCACACACAGTCTCGCCAGCGCCTCCTGCAGGCAGCTGTAGTAACGGGCCACGAGCTGCTCGTAATACCGCGCGCGGAACTTCTCGTCGGAGCCCAGGAATATGAAGTATATCAGGTCCGCGACAGGACAGCCGCCGTGGACTGTTTGGTAATCTAATATCATTGCTTTTCGACTATCGCCCTGGAAAAGATAGTATATGATGTCTAAAGCTTACACGAATATTACTCAAAACAATAATATACACTATATTACGTTAGTTAAGCAGCCCTAATACTTTAATAAGTTAGTGTGCCCCCAACCTTTTAATATAGAAATATTACGCAGTCCTAATTTGTATTTTATTAACCATGTGTGTCCCCAAATTTATAACACAGAAACTGTATTTGTAAATGTAACAGCAGCACAACGTGCATCGGCCAAGTTCACGAGGCGCACCATCAGCATTTTACCCCATCGTGGCCCCTTTGCCTGAACGCGATCCCAGTTCCCACACATTCTATTCCCACATCGATTAGGATGGTCGCAATTAGAATTAGTTTAAATTACAAGTTTCTAATAAGTTTTAATAAATGTTTATTTCTAAAAATCGTTTTTTTTTTGTAACTCCTGGATGCAACTAACTTTTCTCGGTCAAACTTTTGTGGTTTTGTAGTATTTGGTTATGCAGTGGAGAATAATTTGTATGTATAACAGTGTAATAATTACTTAAATAAAGTTATAGACTTTGTCTATTCCATCTTGCGAATGAATGTATTCTGAATTTTACAAATGCTAATAAATGTTCTTGGCATCTTAATAATTTGTACATGTGCTAAAAACGGGCCAAGTTTTTGGATCGTAATTCGTTATACACTGCCTTACCATAGCCATATAAAAATTGTTCCGACTGCTCGTTTGCCTTTTTAAAAAAATAATAAATATTCTTACCTGTCCTTTAAACAATAAGTTGCTGAGTCTGTAATCGCCGTGACAAATTACCGGATTTCCTCTCGGAGAGTAGTACTCCGGCAACCTGATACCTTTTGATAGGTACTCCAATATTTTTTGCTTCTGCTCCTCTTTAAGGACATCCACAGCATCTTGCACCATTTTAATCCACAAAGGTTTCATTGCTTCGTCAGGTTCCTCACTATCTAAATGATATTTCATATTCGGCACAGTTTTGTTGAACTTTTCGGGGTATTTCTTTTCGAAAGCGAATGACAGCGCGTGAAATTTGGCTAGATTCTCAACGCCCACTCTCGCAGTGTCCCAGTCGAAAGAATTGAATCTATTAAACGACGTATATCCACTTTCAACTAAGTTTTCTAAAACTATAGTTTCTTTACCCACTACGGCGCTATGTCCGTAATACTTGGGGAAGGTAAATCTGTTCTCTCCCGATATTTCGTGCTCATCCTGTATGCTCTCGTAAATATCCATCAGTTCTGTGTACACGTATCTTTCTGTCTCGTACAGCCAATCTGCATTCATTATCTTCCTCATTTCTTCATTAATACATCCAACTTTGGCGAAGAGTTTCAAGTCTTCTTTATTCGGGGACGACACTTCGATTGTAAATAATGCTGATGTGTAGTTTTGACCACCAGACGAGATGGGTTTGATTTTGACATCTCGCGATGTATGTTCGTTTTTTTCTTTATCCAATATGTTATCTAGCACGTTGCGCAACATCTGCTCAACATCCGCCATGATTCGAGGCTAAATCACAAATGAAGCAGTTGAGCAGATCTACTTTGTACCCAGCATAGATGTATAACACCAGATTAGATTATTCCAGTGTGACATTGGTTATTCTTAGTCATATATTTACAAAACATTATTGGTACCTACATAATCAATTCACTTAAAGATAAAAGATAGAGATATATTTTATTTTGTAAAAAGTTAAAATGGTACATTTTTTTAAATGTAGATTTCTTCCCACCTTGTATAGGGTATTCTATTCAAGATAAATATGGATTCCATTCTAAAATATGTTCAATTACTTATATTCTGAACTTAATCTCATTAAACACATTTATAAATAATGTATTTGAAATTAAAATTATATTTGCTTTGAAACATCTATTTTAATATATCGATTCAAACCTATTATAATTTGAATAGGTATCTTACTGTTCAAGTAGTGTGGCTGTGAGATAACAACATCAGTGTAGGTACTAATATAACCAAGATATAAACTCAACATGTACTTTTCAGAATTAGATCAATTAGATTTTATATATACCTATTAGAGACAATTTTATGGTACCTAGATTTTGAAACTTGTGACCTGACTTTACTGTCTTCAAACTCCGCTATCAGTAAGTTTAAAGAATAAAAATAAGGTCTGCAGATGGGCTAAATCAGCAAGATTGATTTAGGGGAAACCAGCTAAAAGTGGACCCCAGTGAAAAGCGAAGGCTCCTCACTATTTAAATTTCCAAATTATTCGATGGCTAGCAACTGGATTGTACCAAAATATTAGAGACACTGACTTTCTCTCTCGCTTACTCCATACAGCAGGAAAGAGGCAGCTATGCTGTCTTGATACGTGCGGCTTATGAGGTTTTGTTAGCCTACTGAAGGGAAGACCTAAGGAGGGTAACGTTTCTGCACGACCCCAAAATGTGTTTTTATATTACCTTTATACAAGGTTGATAAAAGCGAGAGGCGTTAAAGTAAACCACATATACTTTAAGTGCCTACAGTTAATCCTAAACTATCAAAAAAAAGTTTACAAATAAGTATACGAAAATATTTTTCAAAGAGGTTAAGTAGCAAAAAAATTTAATCCTGCTTTGTAAGTTTGTGTGTTTGTTAACCAGAGGCTACAGCGCGCGGCTGTAGCTCGCAATCAGCTGACGATACAGCGTGTACGAAGTGAGAAAAAACTTTAAAAACTCCTGTGGCTAAACTATTGCTCCGATTGATCTGATTTTTGTTGTGTAGCCTGTAAATGATACACTAAATATGTAGTTTCATTTAACGACTCTCACTTATCAACCTTGTGTATAACATACAGGGACGTACTAGGAGAAGATACGACTCCGTAAACATTTGCACAATTGTTATGCAGATGAATTGCCTTCCCCCTTTCTGTAGTAGGAATGTCGCGTTGTTTTACGCTTCTTTACGCTGGTATTAAGTGAACAAGAGGTACATCGTTGTGTCGGCCCAATTCAGCTGCAAAGGTACATACAAAAATGCACAACTGCCGCAAATTAATTTTATTGGTCGATAGTAAATTTTTATTGATAATATTTACAAAATATATACGTAAATACAAACAATTTATTAATCTGTATATTAAAATAATTTAAACTCAATAAATAAATTACAAAAAAATAAAATGTTATTGGTAAACATAGGTACAATTTTCTGGCAACGTTTGGCAGTTTGAGTTTAAACCTAGAGTCCGCGTCACGATTGAAGTCTTCCGCCAACATTCCGTCTTCTTTCCGCCTTTGGAACTAAACGTGAACTAAATCTGATGGGTAGGCCAAATTGTTGGTTGCCAACAGTGTTTTCCTTAAGAGTTTCATGCGCACGCATGATAGACAAATTTTAGAGTTGTAAATATATTCTGTTTTCTAAATTAAGGGGTAATTTAAAATTAAATTCAAAATTATTGTTATAATATTAATATGATCATATTAAATATTAATTTTACCAACGATTGCGAAATGTCTGATTATCAGTCATATCGGTTAATTCTAAACTGGCTACTGCCATATAGAGCCTAAGTAAATAATACGTAAGTTTTAATGTATGTTGGCAAGCTTTGTGGAATAAAAATATTAATGGGGTATTTCGATATCCAACTTCTAGCAACATTATGTTTCGAGATCGCAGCGCCGCGGCTAACGGACTTGAGTCTTGGCGCGGACTATACCTTGATTTATTACTCACAGCTGGGATAAATAAGTGATAACGTCATAGGCTTTTTTTCTGATATCTACCTATGACTTCCTCACTTTAATCACAGATTTAGTCTACGGTATTTAGTCATGAATAGGAAAAAATACAAACAAATGAGGGCAAACTTAAATATAATAAGAAAGTAAGGATATAATTTTTTTAAATTGTGTTAACTTAACAATTAATAGTTTTTAACTAGTAAAATACTTTTTTTTTTAAATATAAAATTGAGAGAAACAAAAAGCCTTTCATTTTTACCAAAAGAGCCAGGAGAGCCTAAGATTATATAATAACATTTTACAAACTTCATTTTGTTTGTTTCATTCTCGCCTCTTCCTTTTGTCGCATGTTATTTTCATTTTCTTCAATATCTTTGGCTTCTTCCTTTCCCCGCCTATTATTTTCCTTTTCTTCAAGTTTTTTAGCTTCGCACAATATTGCACTTGGACACAGAATACTAAATAGTTATCTATGTAATTTTCAGATTTGGTTGGATTGGTTATTGGAAGACTACTGGCGTCATCTTTATAAGTAATATACTTATATAAATATGGTTAACGCTTTGAGACATATTACAGTCATTGCATTCGGAATTCCCCACTGTTCGTACATCACCGACTATTGCTCAGCACATATAGGAAATACTGAGCGTTAAGAGATAGGTACCAATTTAAAAAAACACCGTTAACCATTTGCCGCCACTCTGGCTTATAAAATTCTAGTGGTATGATACAACCAAAACCAAATCCACTTTATGATTTTTTTTTATAGATTTATTTTTATAGATTTCATAAAAGTAATCACTGGCAGATAACTAATAGTAGTAGTCTTTCTAGCACGACAAGGCTTGGCATTTTATAATTAACCACAATTATAACAAAGTATGTCACTTTAAAAGACACCCATAGCGAAGAGGTCATTCACAAGTCCACTAAACCTATACGCAAACAGCTGGTTCGGTTCCATTATAAAGTCCGAGACATCTCCTGAATCGACTTTAGGTGCCTTTTGGGCTTCGACAGTGACAATAGGAAGAATAATCACACCGATCAGCGCGGCGTTTGGTAGCACCTGAAAAAAGCATAAAAAATAAAGATTAGGCGTTTGTATGAAATTATTTAAGTAAGTAAATTATTAAGCCCCTTTTTGTTTTTTTTTTCTTTCTTTCACAACAGCAAGTACAAAATGTTGTTGTAAAAATTGCTAGCTATCTGTATCTGAGAGTTTGCTGGTGTTTTCAAAACAGCCCTAGGTATATAATGGAACTGTTATTACAAACATTTTAACAACATTGTTCTCTACCTTGGATTATGTTGTTTGCCCTGTTTCTTAGACACAGCTATTTCAATTGTCTAGTTCAGTATTTTAATCGCTTTTTAATCGATAAGATATTTTATACTTTTATCTCCTCGAGTCAGATATCACCACAGACCACTTAAATTTATGAATCTACGTGAAACTGAAACTTTACGATACTCCCGCCACAATCCTTTATATTTTTCCTATTGGCCACTGACGTGTGAGCAGCGCTAAGCCCTGATTGGCGCATCAACGTGTGACAACAAGTAAAAAACAAAATGTCGCGTGTGTAATATCGTCGCGCGTACGCTGCACATGCAAACCAGCTAAAAAAGATCCTTAATGGTACAACTGACCGCTAGTCAACCTAATTCGGAGAATATTACCTACCTAGGTAGTAGCAAATATACAACAATAGGGTTGGCAACAATTGTACAGTGTGGTGAAATTAGGAAAATACCTGTTTCATGTCACTATCAAACTTGTCTCTCGGGTACACCTCTACGGCGTCCACACACAGTCTCGCCAGCGCCTCCTGCAGGCTGCTGTAGTAACGGGCCACGAGCTGCTCGTAATACCGCGCGCGGAACTTCTCGTCGGAGCCCAGGAATATGAAGTATATCAGGTCCGCGACGGGACAGCCGCCATGCACTGTTTGGTAATCTAATACTTTAGCTTGTAGTTCGTCTCCCTGAAAAAGATCGGTATCGGTACAATATTAAGGCAATAAGAAAAGGGTATTTTTTATAATGTGGTCAATGTTTTGATTTATATATTATTTTTATAACACGATTTTAATAGTCAGGACTAGAATACGCGCCTTAAGTCGCTTATCCCAAAAAGTTATCCCACAAGTGAATTTTTTTACTAAATGAATATATACCCAGATATTAAAACTCAAATCCTTTAAAGTTGTTATATTACAATGAAACTTTTTACTAAAACCAAAAAATAATTGAAATGAAATAAAAATCATAATTTAGAGATAATTTTATCATTATTATCATTATGGCATAAAGGTCATGGACAAACGTACCTACTATATACTTTTATAGTTTGTAGTATTTGGTTATATAACAATAAATAGTTAGATTAGAGAACTCATAGATTAATTAGATAAACGTCCTTGGCATCTAAATAATTTGTACATGTGCTCAAAAACAGGTCAAGTTTTTTGATCGTATTTCGTCATACCGCCTTACGTTTTTGAAACTGGTTTTGCCAATCTGTTATTGGTAAATAAAGCTACTGATAGTTGATATGTATTTATAGACTGTTGTGAAATATTAAATTTGTTCTTTTTATTTTAGTATTGTCCAGGAATTGCTGCCGGCTTTGGCCGGCGCGAACGGGTTGGTACCTCTACCTCACATAATGTTGTTGTAATGTAGGTATTAGTCATACTATCGCGTTTCGTTCGTTCGTTTCGAGGTTTATTCCGGTAGCCCTTTGGTAGGTACGAAGGGCAACACACCTGCACAACCTTATAAGTCTCAAGGGTTATTGGAATTGAGCTCATTTTACTTCTCCATGCCGAATGGAATGCAAACTTTATTCTTAACACAGATTAAAAAGCAATCGGAACCTTATTGGTGACAAACGACGGCCATATACATCAGTACACCCACAAAAGATACAAAGCTGTTGAAAGAAGAGTAAGAGGTAGTGCCACAGTGCAATACAGGGGAATTGGGCCAACACGACCGGAGAGGTACCTCTCACTTACACGATATCGGCCTAAAGTAATACCTGTACTGTCGGATTTCCTACGGTGTTTAAGTTGACCCACCGTCTACTTCCATAGACTGGAGAAGGGCGCATCTGTATAACCTCTGCGGGTGCGGGTGTCTATAGACACCGGTAGTCACTAAAAGGTTCTGACTGCTCGTCTGTCCTCTTATACTAAAAAAAGAATAAATATTCTTACCTGTCCCTTAAACAATAAGTTGCTGAGCCTGTAATCCCCGTGACAAATTACCGGTTTTCCTATCGGTGAGTTGTACTTCGGCAACCTGCTTTCGTCCAAAAGGTAGTCCAATACTTTCTGCCTCTGTTCCTCTTTAAGAACACCCACAGCACCTTGCACCATTTTGATCCACAAAGGTTTCATTGCTTCGTCAGGTTTCTCACTTCCTAACCGATATTTCATATTTGGCACAGTTTTATTGAACTTTTCGGGGTATTTCTTTTCGAATGCGAATGACAGCGCGTGAAATTTGGCTAGATTCTCAACACCCACTCTCGCAGTGTCCCAGTCGAAAGAATTGAATCTATTAGACGACGTATATCCACTTTCAAGTAAGTTTTCTAAAACTATCGTTTCCTTCCCCACTTCAGCGCAATATCCATAGAATTTGGGGAAGACAAATCTGTTCTCTCCCGATATTTCGTGCTCATCCTGTATGCTCTCGTAAATATCCATCAGTTCTGTGTACACGTATCTTTCTGTCTCGTACAGCCAGTTGGCATTCATTCTCTTTCTCATTTCTTCACCAATGCATCCAATTTTGGCGAAGAGTTTCAAGTCTTCTTTATTCGGGGACGACACTTCGATTGTAAATAATGCTGATGTGTAGTTTTCACCACCAGACGAGATGGCTTTGATTTTGACATCTCGCGATGTACCTTTGTTTTTTTCTTTATCCAATATGTTATCTAGCACGTTGCGCAACGTCTGCTCAACATCCGCCATGATTCGAGGCTAAATCTCAAATGAAGCTGGTCTTGAGACGAGCTACTATATACCCAGCATAGATATATAATACTAGATTAAATTATTCCAGTAGGTACTACATTAGTTAATATTTACTGGTATTATATTTAATAAAAAATATTCTTAAGTAACATTATAGGTACCTTAAAGAATAAAAGAGAGAAAAAAAATAAAGAAAGTTTAATGAATAAAGATATTTTATTTTGTAAATATGAGTTTAACATCTATATATAGTATAATATGAGTTATGTAATCACAAATATATTTTTCTTTATAAAGTCAAAACGTTTTGTTAAATACGGATTTTTCGATCCTACCTTGTGTGGAGTGTATGTGTTACAGGCAACGTGATTAACCGCGCAGTATTAATAAGGGCCGAGTATTATGAATACTTAATTCCCAACAGTATCGGGCAATTTGATAAATTTATTACTTAGACCGGTCCATATTATAATGTCCGTCAGCGTGCGGTCCATTTAATAAATCAACGTAAGCAATACCTACTTTGAATTTATCACTTGGACCAGGCGGTTCGCTACAAAGCCGGGCATTTTGATTAATTCGCTCATGTTATTACGTTAAATAGTACAATTTCTTGTGTACCATTATGTTAAATAGGTTTTGATGGAAAATTATAAGTCCTTTTCTTTAGGCACGTGACCAAACATCTAATTTTATAACTCAGTCACGGATTCGAGAACTTATCATTATTTTAAGTTTTACAACTTAAATAGATATTTCATTACTTGCTTAGCCTCTTCATTTCAATTTAGTTAAATTATTTATAATCTATCCACAGTTCTTAAATAATGAGTGAGCGAGCATAGTGGGTCAGTAGATCCAAAATTCCCCAATTAGGTTCGATGGTTTAGGCGGGAGCGAAGCGAATCGGAGCTCTTTTAGGTATTTTTTTATTTGCACTCAAAACACTTTCCTTAATATCACATTAGTACCTATATAGATACTAATAATAAAAACAATCACTTCAGATATTTTTTGTGAATCTCAAACACAACAATCTCAGAATATTGTAAGTGTCTTAGTTAGTAAGTAGTTAGTACTTACCGTTCGAGATTGATATAGATCTTTTAACTTTGTTTATAAAATGTGTTAACTATAAAATATAGTTGAACGCACTAAATCTCATTAACCATGTTTATATATAGATAATATATTTGAAATAATAATGTGCGGATGTCTCTGGGCGTTGGTGATCACTTTACATCAGGTAACCCAACTGCTCGTTTGCCTCCTATGCTATAAAAAAAATATAAATATATTACCTCTGAAACATCTATTTTAATACGAGTATATCGATGGAACCATATTCTGATTTGAATAGATATCTCACTGTGCAAATATTGTGGCTATGCGATAATAACACTTATTAGCGTAACTATACAGGCAGGTTATAACACATTATTGTACTTTTCCAGAATTAAGAGTATTTAGATTGTATACATAGGCAATATTTGCGGCGTAGCGGCGTAGTTTTAGGCCTAGGCAAAAACCTTGAAGCCTTGCGAGTCCCGATTTTATTATCTTCAAACTCAGCTACCAACAAGTTTGAAAAACAAAAATAGGATTAGCTGATGAGCTACTTCGGTAAGGTCGATCTTTGAGAAACTTGTGCAAAATGGAGCCCTGGATAAAGAAAAGGCTCCCCGCTATTTTAACTCAAATTATTCATAGCAGCCGCAATATCCCAAAAGCCGAATGGAGCCGGCACGATCGTAAATATTGTTAGTCACCGACCAGGGAAGTACCTTTCCCCAAAACGATATAGCCATAAAATAACAGTATTTTCGCATTTTATAATAATTCGGTGGTAGTGCTTTGAAAAAGTCAGAAAAGGGTAACGTGTGTACATAACTTCAGTATGGATATTTATGGATGTGAGGATACAAAAAAACTCCAACTGTTCATCTTACTATCCTATTAATATTATAAATGCGAAAGTGTGTATATTTGTTTGTTTGTTACTCCTTCACACAAAAACTGCTGAACCGATTTTCATGAAATTTGGCGCACACATAGAATAATTTGGATTAACACAGGATAGTTTTTATCCCGAAAAAATATTCCCATGGGATGCCATGGGAGGATTTTCCACGGGATCGAAATTTACGCGGGTGAAACCGCGGGGCGCAGCTAATTTATTAATAACCATAGGTCCCCTATGGCTAGGTATAGGTACTAAAAACAGTACAGTGGAAACCTTTTGACGATTTCCGACGTCAACACGCAACCTCATTGTTATACAGAATTTTTCTAAGTAGTTTCTCCTTCCAATGAACCACGGGAATCTTAACCAGACGAAACGCGACAGCAAAGCTTCGCCATTATCATGTGAGGTAAGGAATTGTTCGTAAACAGGCGCTTCCGAGAATATTAGAACAACATAAACATTCTGAAACAGTGAGATAATAAGAAGTATTTTCTCAAATCCTACTATCCTTTTATTTCTACAAATTTTCTTTATTCTTACAAACAAATATATTAATATTATAAATGCGAAAGTTTGTAAGAATGTTTGTTACTCTTTCACACAAAAACTACTGAACGGATTTTCATGAAACTTTACAGTATTATAGATTTCATATCAGAATAACATTTTGAAGTCCGAAATCCACGCAGGCGAAGCCGCGGGCGGAAGCTAGTAGCTATATAAACTTTAGTGAAAGAAACAATTAAGTACCAGCGCTCCCGTAAAAATAGCGTTATAATAACACAGACAAAACCATTTCTATTTGTATTTCTAGTATATAAGCTAAGTACATGCCAAATTTCATCAAAATCCGTTCGGTTTTGACGTGATTAACAAACATCCATACATCCGTCGAGCGTCGCATTATATTAGTAGAGACAGAAAATCCAACAAACGTAAACGATTGTGTCCTGCGTAATATTTCGTCAGCACAAATTGGTCACGTTGAATTGCCTCTTTCCGGAGACCTTGCTATAGACGACCGTGTCAAGGGGACAGCTTAAAGGTTACTAAAGTTTTGATTAAAAAACAACTCTTTGTGTTATTAGCCTTTTTTGTGGCTTTTGTTATAGGTACCTAATATTAGTAAAGGTGAGAATGCCTCATGGTCTAGTGGTAAGCGTGTTCAACCACAGACGTGAGGTCCCGGGTTTGAATCCCGGGTCGGACCGAAAATTGTTATTGGGATTTCTCAATTTCTAATAACAGTCCGGAGTCAGGAAGTTGGCGGTGTTACACCCCCGTGCCTCGGAGAGCACGTTAAGCCGTAGGTCCTGCGCCTGATTTCTCACCGGTCGTGTCGGATTGCCGTCCCATCGGAATATGAGAATGAGGGAATAGAGAGTGCACTTGTGTCTGCGCGCACACTTGTGCACTATAACATGTCCTGCGCAGATGGCACGTCTATATAGACGGCCGCTGTAGCCGAAATCGGCGAGGACGACATTATTATTATTAGTAAAGGTTTTAGTTCGAGGTAGTGCTGTGCTGTATTGCATTCGGAGTTTTGTTGTTTGTATGTAAAATGAGTTTATATTTATCGTTTCGAGTTTCAAATGAGTTTTATATTAGTAGCAACAAATATAAAATTACTTGATAGGTACGTGCGACGTTGTAGCGTTATTCTTTTCCGTTCGAGTTGAGATTGTTGGAATTGGAATTAACTAAGATGGCAGAAGATCGAGCTCTGCAATTAAAATATAACGCTAAGTATTATGAGCTAAAAGTCTGCTTATCGAATAAAATATAACGCTAAGTATTATGAGCTAAAAGTCTGCTTATCGAATAAAATTAACGCTAAGTATTACTTACATAGATATTAGAATTTCTCCCTAAGTGCATGTTCTTATTACAGAGAATTCTCAAAAGCCCTCCTATTTTCCCGATGAGCAGAGTAGAGGAGGCAGGGGTGTCTAAAAGAATTTATAAGTGGTAGTACCACGTTGCATGCATGTAGCCGAATTGAGCCGCCACGGCGGGGAGGTACCTCTCGCTTACTCGAAGCCGGCGTAAAGTGACAGCTGTGCCATCGCGTTTCATGCGGTGTGTGAGTAGCCTGAGGTCCATGGAGGAGAAGGGAGGGCAACGCATATGTATAACCTCTAAAGCTAATGTTTATGGGCGTCGATAGTCATGAAAATGACTTCGATTGCTCGTTTGCCCCCTTGTACTATAAAAAAAGACGCTGAGCGTCTCCTGCAAATTCTCTAATTCGAACCAAGGATGTTCCGTTGCACGGTCCTAACTTTGGCGGGGGTCATCAGAGGATAGAGCTGGGTGACTCCCTTGTGGCTGTAGGCCACTCTGGGTCCCGCTACACGGTTCTAGAATGTTGCCAGCAGATCCTGGGTCGTCACTCGTCCCACTAAAGCGGTTAGGGACATCCGTGTCGTAGCGGTGTAGTGTTATATCACTAGGGAGTTTTGAGTCCCCATCAGGATATGCCGATGCGGCTTCCTCTAGCTAAATACAAAATGAAAAAAAAAATGCGTTTGATATAGTTACTTCTTAGTCGTCACACTCTTGGCAGAGTGGTCGTGGTCGTCACATCAGGGTTGGTGACACGCTACACAATCCGTCGTCACTCCTCTCGCATCCTTGCCTTTCTTGTGCACTCGTGGAGAGAACGATCAAGCGCAGCCTTCACCTGGTCAGTCCAGCGCATAGGCGACCTGCCACGTGGTCTTGTACCTTCAACTCTACCCTGTACTACAAGGCGTTAGTAATAATTACAGAGAAATATAATAAGAGGTAGTGCCATTCTGCATTCCAGCGGAAATGTGCACGCCGCGACTGTTCATTCAAAAAGTAAGGAATGAAGTAAAAAGTAAGTGTAAAATATTAAGTATTGAAGTTGCTCGCCAAATTATAAAGAATCACGCTTACCTATGAAGAAGTAAATATTTTATTTTTATTTATACATACCGTAGGTATTTGGCATCTGGATTTTTTTATACTTATAACGCACAATGGCTCGAATTATCAACGAGCATTGCAAACCCTGATATTTAAACAGTAATTCTGAGCTCAGTAGCGTAAGAACGCTTTGGGAATTCGGCAAAGTGGTACGGGCCCCAGCCGGACGGGGCGCCGTTCCGAGGACTGTCTTAAAGCTTTTTTTGATGAATTTACTACGTACCTATAAATTATTCTTACGCCACTGTAGGTTTATAGGTTAGTTTGGTTATTCATTAGGTTTTTTTCTATTCGACCAGTTTATTTTTGTCGCTCTTTCCAGAAGTCGTCTACACTCCTGTAGACACATCTAGTAGCTGTAGCTTCAGGTCAATATTAGTGAACAACTTTAAAAATAACAGGGAGGTGGTAATTCGCAGATTTGGCTACATGTAACTTCTTCAAAACTTCATATTTGTGGCCAGAGTGCAAGACGCTCCACCTCGAGCTACCGTGCGTTAAGTAAGAAAGAATAGCTGCGCCCGACGGTTTCACCCGCGTAAATTTCGATCCCGTGGAAAATAGAAAATCATCCAATGGCATCCCATAGGGACATTTTTTCGGGATAAAAATTATCCTGTGTTTTTTTTTCATGAAAATTGGTTCGGCAGTTTTTGCGTGAAGGAGTAACAAAGAAACAAAGAAACAAACAAACAAACAAACAAATAAACATACAAACTTTCGCATTTATAATATTAGTAGGATGTAGGACGTATGGCAGTCAGTGAAAGGCGTTAATAGTAGAGCCCTGCGGTGATGTTCACTTATTTACATAAAAGGAGCAGCGGCACCCACAAACATCTATCCGTTTAAGATTATGCCGACTCATTGACCTCATTTACCCGATGAAAAAGCGCGGCGACAGGCAGCGAAGCGGAGCGCAGTTTATGTGTCATATGAATTTCAACTTTATTTTCATTACTATAGTACTTATTATCGAATTCTCGCGACTTCTGGAGCATTCCAGCGTCTTCTCGAGCAGTCGCGGGAATCCGCGCGTCTCGTTCGAATTTGTCATGAGA
>LUGF01003330.1:0-25558 GCA_001625245.1 Calycopis cecrops | reverse complement strand
CATTCGAGAACCTCTCTTCCCTGACGGCTATCGGTTCTGCCAGCGATGCGGCCTGCCCATTGCCAATTCAGCTTACTGATGTATCGCTCAGCTGTCGTGTCGGTACTCTCTACTCTCGATCTTGCATTTTTTTTTATCTCCCTATGCGAGCAGTTTGTCGCAGAGAAACCCCGAGCATAGATCTTTCCACAACGTGCTAAGCGACGCTGAGCTTGATAAACCCATTCATTGGGTCGTTCGAAACCACTGCGATATGCGGACGCTTTTTAAAAGGGGCGCCGATCGGCGTCCGCCGCACCTCATAAGGAAATTTTTAGACGCCGATCGTAGCCTTCTTTATTCGGATAAGATTTTCATACATTCTTTTCTGCCGGTAAGCGACAATGACAATAAACTCATTTAGAATTTGACGCCGATCGGCGTCCAACGCATCTGTAAAGGAACAAAAAAGAAGCCGGAGCATTGAATGCGGTCTCAAAAAAATGGGTCCGAACCGTTCCACTGTTCGAAGACTTTTGACAGGCGCTGCGGTATTTTGGTGTAATTTACTGAGTATTTAAATAAAACATCCTGATATTTTTAAATTTATTTTCATAAATTAAAACAACATTAAATTACTTTTAATTATATTTAATACTAATATTGAAAGTTTTGAAAAATAATGGAGAGCGTTTTAATAGTAAAGTTCTAACAACTACCCGTAAAATTTACATACGTAAATTGAGTCAGTTGACGTCTTGTGACGTCTTGGTGATGATGATAAAGCGAGTCAATAAATATCTGCTAAACTAGACCCCAAAGGCGTGTCTCTCTTTCCCTAAGTGTAAAATCTATAACCCAACTTTTGGGTCAACGGGACACACAAAAATTAGGAAACGCTTATCTATCTTTTTGCACAGGTATTAAGTAAGAGAGAGGCACCGTCCCAGATCCTGGTGCAATGTAACATGGACACTACGGACAATATTCCATTGTGTTGGAGTGAGATAACGGCTAATCGCGAGTTCTTCACGTCCCTCTCACACATAGAAACAAAATCACACTAAAGTTTTCGAGAATTTTCTACACAAACACCAAGTTTTTATATATTTTTATAGTACAACTCTACAAGGAGGCAAAGAAGATGGAGGTTTTCAGTGACTACCTTCGCCAAATTACTTCCTCATAATTATAACCTAGTTTAAGTTGATTATAATGTGTATTGTGTATGGAAATAAATAAATGAATAAAATAATTATTGTTCAGACGTGTTATCCTCCGTCATTCCGCACAGCCAAGAGGCGACCAGAAAATAACAAACTTTGCGTCGGTATCATGTCAGCGAGAGGTACCTCCCCACCTCTGCCCAAGCGGGCAGCAATTACTTAAATCTTACACATTAAATTACAATACGTTAATACTAGTATGAGACTTTCGCGTTTGTTACACATTTTGTAGATACTTTAACGGTTTTAACACGATATTTATAAAAGTTATTGGCGAAAACATATACCTTTCGCTCGACGTTTCGGCCGGGTTACACCAGCCGTGGTTACGAGCCGACTGAGTCGTGGTCACCAGTTGAAATCCAAAGTCAATACACTCGTAAGAGATGGCGAGATCGCAATAGCTACATAAGGGTCATTTATTGTAACCGTCTCCTAAATTCGATGAGAACTAACTCCTATACTTTCAAAAATAAAAACAACAACCTTTAACGAATAGAGACTGCATTATATTATACTAGCTTCCGCCCGCAGCTTCGCCCGCGTGGTATTCGGACTTCAAAAATGGAGTTACTATACACGCCTATAAACCTTCCTTTTGAATCACTATATCTATTAAAAAACCCATTAGAATCGGTTGTGTAATTTTAAATATATAAGTATACAGACACACAGACGGCGGGAAGCGACTTTGTTTTATTTAGTGATTATACATACATAATATGTATCGCGACCGATACATTGCTATTTATTTAATTACTATTATTTTAAGTACTTTTATTGTTAGTAACGTTGCCGTAAATGTATGAAATCTATACACAACCTTTTACGTGTAGCCTATAATTACATCATTAGTGTGTGGCACGTCCTGACGTCACTAAACGCTACACATGATGACGTCACACTAGCTACTATAGCCCGGCAAGTTGAGCAGGCGTATCTGTCTTAATAAGGCACTAACAGTAACACAAAACTTTGTCTGTCTTATCCTAATAAAAGAAAAGAAAAGCACATAACGTAAATAGAAAGAACCGACACGAAAAACTAGTAATCACAATCGTTGAATTATCACTTCCTTCTAAAACACATCAAACACACCATAAGATTACGAACATATTACCTACTCGAACCACTTTTGTTCCTTTCTACATAACACTAATGATCAAATAGTGTTCTGCTCCCGGGTCTTGCCAGTGGGACTTTGGGACCATCTTGGGACCACAAGATGGTCTGATGAGTACTCTGGTCTTGTCCTGTCTAGTATGGTCTTCAATATTTCAGTAACCGTCTGCAACTGCTACTAGTATCAGCTATTCCTTAGTCTCTTTATGAGCTACTCCATCACCCGAGTCTAACTGCTTTAGTAGTCTGAACAAGGCAGCCGCTTCACGAATTCGACTGAATTCAACACAGAACGCTTCCACTTCTATAAATAGCTCCTAAACAAAAAAAAAATATTGATTAATTTTACGTAACTATGCAGAATTTCTATAATGCCTATCTAATATACTTTTAGTGTAAGCCGATTTTTGTCTCAGTGATCATGAGACGATAGTCGCCGACGCGGAATAGGTAATGGTCGGATTTTGAAATGCTATGTTCTTCATACATGAACAGAAAAAGAAAGGGGAAAAAAATAAAAAAATAAAATACAACGAAGAGTACTAAAAAAATATATGTAACTTGTGATCAACAAGCAACTATCATCTAAACTCTTGTCATAAAAAAATATTTTAAAAAGATTTATATGGGTTTCAATCCCCACCCTAATGGTTTCGGTGACCCTAATGTTTATTAATAAGAGGGCTAATGTTTAATAATTGGTCTGACGCTCACAGGCATAAGTCTATAGCCATTAGTAGTCGAGATTCGGTCTTTTGAAAAGCTGAGACATTTATGATGACGTACCTTCACGTTGATGATCTTGTTCCGTATGAGTGACTGTAGGAACACGCACACGAGCCGCACGAGGCGGTTTTGCATGTAGCGGTCGCGGATCGTCTCGCACGTCGAGATGCAGTTGCTTATGTACAGATGGACGAACTCTACTGGCAGGTCTACCGACGTCGTCAGCCTAAAGTACAAAACGACAGTATAACATAGTAATCTAACAAGAGTGTTATGAAGAGAATTATAAACGTGAAGCAAGAAAGTTAGAATAGTGATGTGTGGCACTCGTTTCTTTCGGTCTAATCGATAATAGATGCTTTAATTACGTATATACGTGTGTTGATAATATATAAAAGAAGAAAAAAATATAGGACAGGACTGCAGACAAACACACACAAACAGACTAAGTTTCAGAGAATTTCTATTTTGAAATTTAAAAAAAAATATCAACATTTTTTGATTAATTAATCAATTTTTGATATTTACTGATATAGAGGAAGAATAAAAAACTCGTCTAGTTTCAAAACATTTACTTTTTACCTTTTATTTGTTCTTTTATGAAAAAAGGTAAATAACATTAAATAACGAAAAATTCTTTATGCATTTAAATACTACTAATGTACACTATCACACATTAAAACAAGTGTCCGATTTTCTTGGACAAGCTGTATAATAATAACTATGCTGCAAATCCTTAAAATTATCAAACTATGATTTTAAGAAATCGTACCTTCAATACATATGTATAGATTGTATGCGAAAACTTTTAATTGGCCATTACGAATATTTAATTGTATAAGCTGCCTATACTAGCTGTTACTTTATCAAATAAATTTAAAAAAAATAATTAAATGTTTAAAAATACCAACAGGGCTTTTCTTACTTCAGTCATAGAGATCAATGTTATAGTGTGATACCTGTTGACCACCTCCATGGAGTGCAGCGACATCTCCATGTTGACAAGCACGGAGAAGTACTCAGTAATGTGCTGCGAGTTGATGAGCTTCAGCAAAACGGAAATGGCCACCATCGGGTTGTTCTCTACTAAGTCCGGCAACTGCAAAAAATACACTATTTTATTTTTTTTAACTTACGATTAATTATTCAACTCTTCGCCTAAACCATTTTTGCTCATCAAACTAGTTTTATAACTATTATGCTGAAATGCAAAAATTTATCATGGTGCACTCTAAGATCATTAACACATTGAATTCCAAATATATGTTCGGGTTATTATTGGTTCCCACCATACAAATGGTCTTCTACGCAATATTACGTATTCGGCTTCCCGTTTAAAAATGTCATATGTGGTGCCGATATCAGCAATATTACGAACGATCAGCATCTAATCCAGATTTTCATCCCTCCCATCTTCTATCCCCAATCCACCTAGATCACGCCATATACTACCAGATCGTTGCAGTTATTGCGACATGCTTAGTAGTGCTATAATTTAGGCATGTCTGATATTAACAGAGGGGACCAAATAGGACCCGCGAAGTGCTGCCACCGTGTCATGGTGGAGGGAGCTTGCGTACCTCTGTGATCCCCAAGGCTATGCCGGACAGGGCTACCCATACTGTACAACCATAGAGCACCGTGGCCAGGGGTCAGGATGGGAACCTGACCCCATTCGGTTCCTACGTCGTAGTAGGAACTGCTCAAAGGCAGCCAGAAATTCCCCAAAGAAGAGAGGCCACCATGTCACTAGAGGGATTCTGATGCTTATAGATCCGGAAACCCTCTAATTATAGCGGCTGAAAGCACCCGCAGTGGTTTAGTCGATAGGGGCAACCCTATTGCCGAGCACGACGAGTAAAAGTATTCCCCTGCTGTTGCTGTTCAACAAAAGTGTTGTCCCACTTACACCTGCTATCAAGAAGACTGGCCTAGCGAATGTGTGTAATAACTAAAGTTAAGGTGAATCCATAACTTCGAACATAATTGTTAAAATTATAATAATTAAAATATAATAGTTAAGCATATATTTTTGTCGTCGTCTTTATACATTTTCGGGTTTAATTAAAAAGACTAAAATTTTAATATAGAATTATCATGATATTGTAAAACTTGAAATATTTTTTATTTTATATTTAATTAAATCTATGTACTTTTCTACGTTAATTGTTCAATATATACTATCATATAATAGACCACACCCAAAAAGGAACGTCTTTTTTTAACGGTCCGAGTTTTCATGCCGGTTCTTTCTCGGTCAGTACTAGAGTAAGACTGGCGATAGAATAAAAATATAGCAATAGAGTATTTTCATTTCTTCTTTTCATTTTTTAACTCCTTGTTTTATTTTTTAATCTTAATTTATTAAAAATATAATAAAATTAGCCACATTTTCACCCCTCTTCTTCCTTTCCACATATCTGCCGTCCTCCTTAATTCGTAAAATCCGTGAATTTCACCTGATAGGGCGTGACGCCCACGTCATACACCAGTTGCGGCTGCGCGTCGAGTAGCGCTAGCAGCCGTTGCTGCTGAGGAACGCTGAGCGCCGCCCGCAGCGCTGTCTGCGTCAGCTCGCGCGCCTCCGCAGCGCACTTACTCTCATCATCCGCCTTCGCTGGTGCCTTCTTATCTTCCTGCAACACGAGCAGGGTATATTACATCCATATTCATACTAATTTAATAAATGCGAAAGTGTGTTTGTTTGTTTGTCCTTCTTTCACACCAAAACGGATCAACGGATCGACGTGGTATTTAGTATGGAGATAGTTGAAGGACTGACGAGTGCAAGAAGCAAATTTTCTACCACGTGAGCGAAGCCGCGGGTAGAAAAAAAACAACAGCGGCTAGTACCATGATAATTACAGAAAATTAGAAGTAGGCTTAAAATGAAAGATTTTATACCTAAGCATATAACCTTTAGATGTAAATATCTATTAAGAAAGAAATAAATAAATTTATCTATATAAGTTACATACTAGGTATTTGAAATTTTTACAGTAATTATAGATATATTATTGTTTTGCTAACACCAAAATATACAGGAAGTCCAAGAAAAAGGGACACCTGTTTTAATGTAGGATAGGGTACATTAGCAGCATTCAAATACAAAAAGAAATAACATAATATATCTAATAATGAAAAAGATATAGCCAAAAAACAAAATTTACTATAACAGCGCTTCCCCTTAACGCGGCGGCTGGTCTTAAACGAGCGCGCGTTGCACAGTGGTTCAGAGCGGCCGTTTTACGCGTTTAAGGCAAAGTGAATCAACGTTGCAATACTGTTGCGATGCTTTAAATGTTGTTTATTTAAATATTTCATGCATATAACAAAAAATTAACAAACACGTCTAGTTTAAAATCATTTACTTTACACGTTTTATGTGTTTTTTTATGAAAATTTTTTAATATTTTTAAAACTTTGGACCCGCATATCTCCGCAACGCTTATGATTTTTTCAAAAATTCTTTTTGCATTTTAATACTACTAATGTACTCTATCCCCCATTAAAACAGGTGTCCCCTTTTCTTGTACACCCTGTATAATGAAATGAAATGATAATTTCAAAAAATATATAAATTGTAATCAATCTTGAATAACTGATTGCTGACCTAGTCTGTCTTCTACCAACCTTTGCCTTAGTTTCCTTCTGCTGACTTCTCCTTTCTTGTTTCTCCTGAGCTTTGATTCCAGTTAATCCTTCAAAATCTGTGTCGTACATAGGTATATAATCGCCACGATTTGCTAGGTTCTTCCAGACTGCCTAAGGATCAGTATATTAATACACGTCTTAAGCAAATTGAAATTTTGTTAATTTATATTTATAATCTATTTACTGTAGTAATTGAAACCAGTTTATAATAATAATAATATTTAAAAGAAGAATAATATAAAATGTGTGTTGCTAGCTTCCAAACACAGTACATAATATAATAATTTTTTTAATTATTTTTCTCACAACTAATAAATGTATAGTAGTTTATGCAACTGTCGTATAACGAAGGGTATTAAAACACGAGTGTGAGTTTTTGAAACGAGCGAACGCGAGTTTCAAAATAGTACCACACGAATGTTTAATACCCGTGTTATATGCAGTTGCATACACTACTTTATCTTCACTAATGCAATTAATCAATTAATAAAACATTGCGAAACATTAAATTCACGCGTATTGCCCCATTCGTTGTTGGACCGACGACTGTTTGACCGACGAGGCGACGACTGCTTGACCGACGATTTAAAATGTAATGTTCTTTGAAGATAAATATTTTTATTAAATACTTTAATTTGATTGCAAAAATTGCGGCGCATAAATATATACTTTTTATAATTCAATGTTAAATTACTAGCTTCAATGTTGAAATATAATGAGAAAAAATCACATGACTTTACTTTTAAATTTCTACTAAACAGTAGATTATTCGTTGTCTGTGGCGTTCATTTTTGCTTTCATTTTTTTGTAGAGCTTTGTCTCTTTCTCGCAAATCCTTCGCAAGCTGGCATTGAACCAATGAGAGCGCAGCTGCAGCGCGCGCAGGGCCAATCAGGAGCGAACGCGCACTGTTAGGATTTTGAAATAAGGCTCCTCACCACTCTCTCTCTCTCTCGCTCTCACACAGTATTATAATGAGATTTTACGATATCGATATGGATATTATAACATCATGTCAAATTGCTTAAATTGAGTTTTTTGTTGTCTGAGCTTTAACAGTAGTTATTATATGTCAAGTATTGAAAACATAAGTAGAATGTTACAACATTAGTGTAGATAAAATATTTTATCCACAATATAAAGACCGGAAACTACAATTTCCTTCAACAATAAAGATCATGTTGACAACCTGGATTTGTTTATTAATGTTGTAAAATGTGTTTTATACTTACCTCATCGGTAAAAGATATTTCTGTGGGATCCAACAAGTATGTAGGTGGTGGTATTGGTCCTGCTGGCTTTAATGTACGGTGCAGTGGCAAATAATCATTGGACATCAGTGCCTCTAGTAATTCCTTCATTGCTATTCTGTTTGGTGGACTCCTGATATAGATCAAATGTTCAGCAATATGTAATGAAAATTACTAATTAATTATTACAGTTTTGTTGTTGTTGAAAAAACATTACAAACTCTATTAGAATTTATTTAACTTCAAGTCAGTTTATTTTAATCAAAGTGAATATGTAATGTGTGTATGTATAGTATATTCTGCCGGAATTTGGCTGCAACATGCATTACAGGTAGAGCACTCCATACTGAATACTTTAAGAAAGCAAATAGGCACAGACGGAAGTTTAATTTTTATGCAGATGTCTAAGGAAGAAACTCACAAACCCTACATACATCATACTACACCACAGCCTACAGTGTAGAAATACCACTACATCTCACTCACCCATCGCTCAATGGTACTAAAGCTGGTGCATTTGCTCTGGCAACTGAGCTAACATCAGTGGCACGATCGGCAACGAGTGCTTGCAATGATGAGTAATCAAACTCCAGATCCTTGGCAGGTACCTCTGTGAGCATAACCTGCTTTGCAGATTTTTTCATAACCTGAAATTAGTATAAGAAATTTGTTAACATCCCACATATTGTTCCTTTGCAGGTTTGTCTGATTATGTTTTAGATTTAACAAGATAATTCAACAAATAAACTGTTTTAAACTTAAAATCATTTCCTTAGCAATAGCCTTTTTGCTCTACTTTTTAACCTTTCGGTTACCGCGGACGTTCATTGACGCTTCAAAAGTACACGCAGCGAACACGTGGTCGGTACCGAGAGATTAAGTTTTGTATTATTGTTATAAGACCACCTTTTTGCTCTACTTTATAAGTTTTGTATTATTGTTATATATTTATCCAATGTAGACAAATAAAGAATATTTTCTTTCTTTCTTTCTATGACATAAAAAATACTTTTAAATTACAAATTAACTATAATTTATTGATGACCACTGGCACAAAGGTTATGCTGAGATGTTGCGCCAGGGTTCACTAGTCACTTAGTCAGGGGCACTTGACTAGATTGTGGGTGTTTATTTTGATTGATTGATGATGCATTATGTATAAATATGTATTTCTATAATAAAAATCTTAAATATGTAAAATATCATAAATCTATAAATATATGAGACATAAATTTGTTGTCTAGTATCCATAACACAAGCCCCTATTGTACTTAACAAGAGGCTTGTCTATAATAGTGTTTAATGTCCACAAATATTATTATTATTTATTTAAGATAATTAATTATCGTCGGCATCAGTGCAGGATCTTTTAACTGCGAAAAGTTTAGTGCTGCAAAAGTTTTTAAATTGTCTGACCTGCAATGTCGCTGACGATATGTGTAGTGTGTAAAATACTTGTACAATAAAGCAGTTTTGATTCTCATACACATACTTTTATAACAAATTTTATAATCCCTGAAGTGCTAATCAAGAATGTTCATGCTATTGAAATGCTCTAGTTCTACTAAAATGTCTCTTACATCTTTGATATTTGTAGGCACAAAATTGTGCAGTTGTCCAATGAACAATCTTTCTTGTGGTACAAGTGGCAGCAATCCTGGTTTACCTTCAAGTAAATGTAGAAATAATGCGCTGAATGGATTGTCCACTTTATAGAAGTCAAATATCAACGCTAGTGCTACTACACGTTGACCCGGCAGGGTTAGATCACCCCCAGTTATTAGAGACGACAAAAGAAGACATACTGTAAGGAAGGTATTTACGGAATTAAGATCTTTCCTCGATTAAAGGATAAAAAAAATTGTGTGTGCCTGCTCCGACACGCTATTGAGTTTACTCCTTAAGAATCAACATAATTCAGTGAAAGATTCGCATGAGATGTAAGTACGGTAAAACGTTACGATCGTGTTAGCCTCGTTAGTTCGATTGTTTCTTAGACGACTCTACTCGTCACATTTGTATAGGATGCCTTCTTTAGGAGTCAACTCCAAAAATATTAACATATTTACTAACAATTAAAATTATCCGATTTCGGAAATCTTTTCTGTACTTGAGTGCATATTGACTCTAAGCTCTGTGAATCAACTGTCTGCTCTGAAAATAAACTGCAAAACCAAAATCATATTAAGTGATCTCCAAGTTTTCAAGCAAAGCTGTTTACAATGAAATCAACATACTCCAAGATGTATTTGCTATTTTCGTTAATTAATTGCTGTGACATATTATCTACTAATGATAAGGCTGTTTAAATTAGAAGTATGCATTCGAATATAATTGAAAATTCTCAAAACGAAAACAATGAACCGAAAATATAAATACAACAAAACCGTATTCGAAATATCCTCGAGAGTCGATTTAGAGATTTTCTTTACTTCTTCTTCTACTTAGACATGTCAACGTCAGTCGTCAAGTGTCTTTTTTTTAGATAGATCCTACGTCTACACATTGCCATTATCAGAGTTTTGTTCCTTGACCCTTGTAGATTTTAAATACAGAGATAACAAGTAAGATTCCAATTCTTCCTCGTTCCTAAGATATTTTATTCATAAATATTTTTCAATTAAAATATATTAAAACGTGACTACAATAACAAAATACTAAAATAACAAAAAAAAAACAACTTGAAAGAATATTTTAAGGGAATGGTGAAATCCACATTGTTCTAGATATATCTCCCTAAACTTTGGTCCCAATTCCCGTTTATTGAAGCAGCTTGTCTTATTTCTATTCCTTTTAGCTGTTGTTTAAATTGAAAAATTTTCAATCTATCATGTAAATATCTTCAACGGTTTTCAGAGATATGTGCTAAATTAATATAGGCGTAGCCGATACGGTGCCGATACTATTACGAGGACCGACACCCGTTGTCCTCGGCCGACACCCGTTGTCCTCGGCCAGATAATAATAGTACAACCTATTAACCGCAATAAGTCCGGTTTGCCTTCTCTCATTAGTCTGGGAAAGAAGGGGGGGTCTGTCCCCCTATCGCCCACAAGTACAGAGGTTCGACGCTCCAGGTGAGTTCACCTCTCATATCGATGAAGCTGCACTGACCTTCAGTCCTTAGCGTAATTTCTATCTAAAAAAAAAAAAAAAAAAAAATTACGAGGAGTGGAGTTCTTCTGACTGTTCATGATGATCATGATGATGATGAAGATGATGATGATAATAATGTTAGAGAAAAGGATATTGCCCATATCGAGTAGGTAATCGAGTACAAGACCTAATTTTATTCTCTAATGATTTTATTTAGTGATTTTTGCTAAGGACAAGCGTTAACAGAAATTAATTTTTAGGGAATAGACACGGGCTTCCGGAGGCTTTCCGGAGGCATGACATTAGCGGGGACAAAATATTGAGAAGTGATGCAGTGTGCATGCAATGGATGCAGCTGAATTAGGCCGGCACAACCGGGGAAGGTATCTCTCGCTTACACGAAACAGGCGTTAAGAGACAGCTGTGCTGTCGCGTTTGGTGCGGTGTGTAAATAGCCTCTACATATATGTCTATGGGCGTCGGTAGTCATGAAAATGGCTCCGACTGCTCATTTGCCTCCCTGTACCAATAAAAAAAATGTGTACATGCTATTACTTCAAAAGGAATCTAAAAAATTCCCAATTATTTTACCAGTTCATTTTTATAGTATTACAGTAGTATTTTTTATAGTTGGTACATATAAGGAGACAAACGAGCAATCAGTCTAACGATGCCCATAAACATCCGCACGTAGGTTATACAGATACGTTGATCTCCTGTCTCCTCCCCCTCCATGGAGAATCGGCTACTTACTCACCGCATGAAACGCGACAGCACAGCTGCCACTTTACGCCGATATCGTGTAAGTCAGATGTACCTCTCAGATCGTTTCGGCCTAATTTCGGCTCCACATATGCAGCCTGGACAATTGAACAATTGAACAAATGAAAATTTCCCATAATTTTAACCGTCCCACCCGAGAATCGACCCCATATCTTAAGATTAGTGAGTGAACATGCCAGAATAATCCACAAGGCACTAAGGCAGTAAACTCGTAGACACGACTCAACTCGCACATTTTGGGTTAAACTAACATCATTATCTTATGAGGCCAGAGACACCTAAAAATTAATACGAAGCGCAGAATAATCGCTAAGTGAATTCTAAACCACGGTGCTTGTCGCATTTCGTGGGTTAAGCACTGACCTCAATACTAATGGACTGCCGATAATGTAGATCGCGATTGAGACCATTTGAACAAACATCAGCGCTATCGTTACAGCCAATATCTATCCATATTTACAGTCGATATATGCTGTCATACGCATAATGTTTTAATTATAGACATAACATGACCGCATAGTTTTCAAATAGCCCGATGCTCGAAAGCCGCGCAATTATGTGAAATTCAATTCCTCTAGCAATATTCAGAGGCGCTGAAGTTGTTGATATTCTTTTACAATATGCACCAGCTATCCATATATAATATGGAGATCAGTGAGTTTTTGTCACAGATCCGAGCAGCGGCGTAACTATAACCACAAATAACGTTCAGGGCCTTTTATTGTATAGGGGGCAAACGAGCGGTCGGAAAATTATAAAAACTACCGACGTTCATACTACCCCTTTGTGATGACAGTGTTTCATAGCTTATTAATAAATATTTGTGGACTTATCACACTACATTAGCCTATCCCCGTGCTAAGTTTCGTAAGGACATGTGTTACGGGTACTAGACAACGGTAATATATTTAATAAGTTTATAAATTAAAATATATATAGGTATATATTTAAGATTTTCATTATACATATACCTAATACATAAATAAACATCCATGACCTGGGCGGGATTCGAAACCGCGAGCCCTAAAGCAACATGCTCCACTCATCCGAGCCTTGCACCACTGCCCCAGCCTGGTAGGCCGCGACCCCTAAAGCAACATGGTCCGCTAATCCGAGCCTTGTACCACTGCCCCAGTCTGGTAGCTTATTATTATTATTATTATCAGCCTGGTGTGTCCCACTGCTGGGCAAAGGCCTTAGGCCTCTCTACTCTCTTTCCACACTTCTCTATCGAGTGTTAGCTTACATTTGAAATGTCATAAGTCATAACTTATAGTTGATATCCCTAACACATTATTTAATAAGCACCTATTAATATAACATCGTCAGGATAACTTCAATTAGATTTTTGTAATATATTTCTAGACCTTAGATAAGTACCTACACATTTTTTGCGTATCATGGTTGGGACGCAGCACTCGCTATCTAAAGATAACATCCAATCATTGAGTTATTATTGTACGAGGTACATATAACTCAATGCATCCAATGAAGTCGTTCTATCCACTTCCCCTGCTATGGTTCCCCGGCTACTGGATACTCAGAACTCTGCAATGCATGTTGCATTATAAATTACATTTATACTATTACTAGCTGCGCCCCGTGGTTTCACCCGCGTAGATTTCGATCCCGTGGAAAATAGAAAATCGTCCCATGGCATCCCGTAGGAACATTTTTTCGGGATAAAAACTATCCTGTGTTAAAAACAGTTACCCTCTATGTGTGTGCCAAATTTCATGAAAATCGGTTTAGAAGTTTTTGCTTGAAGGTGGAACAAACAAACAAACATACAAACTTTCGCTTAGTAGGATATATACGGCTATTACTAGCTACGGTCTGTGTTTTTGCCAAGGTTAATTTAAACCTGTGGAAATATCGGAAAAGTATTTTTATTAAACGAAGAAAGTTATTGGCTTATTCACATAAATGCATTATTTTAATACTGTAATAGCCCTCTCTGGCGTAGCGCATTCGGATATAAAGTAGCCCGGGTAAGATAAGCGGCAGGGGTTACTTCACATGGAAGGTGGCTGTAATACACAGAAGCGTGATAGACGAAAACGTCTTGCGTACGGAATACCCAGTCCTCTCTCCCAGGTTTAAGAGGGTCGTAAGCAAGTTCCCAATATCCCTCCCGGAAGGGGCATCCTGGTCCCGTTCAGAGAATGTAGTAATCACATAGAGATATAATTTACTTCTGACATCTATGAGTAATCAGGATCCTAATTCATTCAATAGTTGAGCTTCTTTGTGGCCTAAGCCTACTAAGCCAACTCTTCTTCTCTTCTAAGAGTCATCTGCACAGGATATGTTATAGTGGACAAGTTGCGCTGATACAAGTGCACTCTCTTTCCCCTCACTTTCCTATTCCTATGAGACGGGAATCCGACACGGTTGGAAAGAATTCGGCGCTGGACCGGTGGTTGAACGTTATCTCTGAAGCACAGGGAATAACACCAGTCTTCCGAACTCTGGACTGTTATTAGAAATTGAAAAATCCCAATAACATTTTTGGCCCCACCCGGATTTGAACCGTATAACTCACGACGTGGTTGAACATACTTACCACCAGAATACGAGGCTGTGAATAAGGCCAAATGCCAATGAAGGGTCAATACAACTCTGGTATATGTAAACAGCTTTCATTGAAACATTTAGTCGCTTGGTAGGTAGTTAATCAATAATAGGTAGGTAATTAGCCTCAACGAAGGTCATTATATTTATAGAATAATATTATAAATAGCCCTATAAGTTATTTCTAATATAGTTTACCTTCGACAAAAGAACTAAGTGAGACAAAGGTTAATTCTTCATCTTTATTTTATGTTACAGTCAGAGCTGCATTGCACGCAATTGGGGCGAGTACGATCGCTACCGCCACATATGCAATGACATTATGGTATCACGTTTTGCGCAGTGTTTGAGTTCCCAAAAGGCCATAGTGACTAAGGAATAATGGAGACAGTGGCGTAACTACAGGGTGACCCTAGCCAGTAGGTGCCCCCAGTCAGAGGAGAATCCCAATTTAAAAAAAAAGGTTCTTTGTGTTCAAAAGTCGAAGGATGGGCTCCATCAGTTGAATTTGCCACGAGCCTCGAGCGGTATAGTTACGCCACTGCATGTTACATAAAATCTATATTCGGATGTTTGTGAGCGCATGTAGTCAAGAAGACTCCGATTTCTCGTATGTCCCCTTACACCTACTATGTGTAAGTGTACACTTATTAAGACATCACTACATTCAGTAGCGGCGTTAGGGGGGCGGCGGTCCTCCCCGGGTGCCAGGATGAAGGGGTGTCAACGTAACTCAATACCGTACCTTAGTAGCCACTAATACATCTGCACGACGAGGACGGCGTAGGCAAGTGATTTAGTGATTTCCACGCGCGCCGCCACTGACTAGATTGACTATTGATCATCAGCATCAGTAGTCGTTGCACACACCAATTGTACATCATGATGGATTTGTTGCTGTTAGCAAGAGGTAGTGCTACGCTGCATGCATGCTTGTGGCCGAATTGGGTCGGCAGGGGAGGTACCTCTCGCTTACACGAAACCGGCGTAAAGTGACGGCTGTACTGTCGCGTTTCGGTCGGTGTGTAAGTAGCCGGTGGCCCATGGAAGGAGGAGGAAGAAAGGGGGCAGCGCATCTGTAAATACATACACCCCGTGCCTCGGTGATCACGTGAGCATATTAAGCTGTCGGTTAACTTTCTCTCCTGATTTCTCTCCGTTCTTGTCAGATTGAAGATGAGCAAGAGAGTGCACTTTTCGCCTGTACGCCTACTTGTGCACTATGTGTACTGCACAGACGGCTAGTCGACGTAGTCGAAATTCATTCAGACCTGAAATATAGTACAGTACTACAATCTATACTAATAAATAAAAGCTGAAGAGTTTATTTGTTTGAACGCTAATCTCTGAAACTACTGGTCCGATTTGAATAATTCTTTCAGTACTACAGGACTATATAGACTACTTTTTAACCGACTGCGGTAAAAAATGGATTCACGTAAACGAAGTTGCGGGCGTCCGCTAGTATATTATGCTACGGTTGGCAACCTTACTTGAAACCCTTTGGAAGCATTGAGTTATTGTACGTAGTACATATAACTCAATGTTTGGAAGTAACATGTGGGAAATTGTGACTATGTGTATACTGCCTAATGTAATTACTACAGGTAAAAGACAATAAATAGCACGAACAAATCCAGAAATACGCTAGTACCTACTACAGTTTAGGTAAGTATCAACTCTATAATAATTTATTACATATTTGAGCTATCAATAATTTTATATTGCATGAATCATGATTCATGACCGATAAAAACCGGCGATGACTTGCCATGATTATTACAACCATGTCAGTGATGACGACAGAATTGTTTTTTTATAGTGTAGGGAGGCAAACGAGCAGTCAGAGCTATTTTCATGACCGACGCTTATACACATCCACATAGACGTCATACAGATGCGTTGCCTTCCTTCCTCCATGGGCCATCGGATACTCTCACACACCGCACTAAACGCTACAGCGCAGCCGCCACTTTTCGCTGGTGTCGTGTAAGCGAGAGGTACCTTCCCGGTCGTGCCGGTCCAATTCGGCTGCAATGCACGCGGCATTATATCTTACTAAAATTATTATGAAGATGATGTTGATGATGATGATGATGATGATGATGATGATGATAGAAATAGTGACAATGATATTAATGAGTGGAGTGTATGACGTTGATTATGATGACAATAACGAAGGCGATGGCGATGACTTCAAATAATACGACACGGAGTTCCAAAGACCAACATGTCTGAAGGAGACAAAAAACTCAAGCGATTACTTCCAAGTACAACGTACTTGAATAGAACGTAAATGAGGTGAGAAATTATAAAAAATATTTCAATGACTGATACCGTTATCTCAAAAATTAACGCGAAGAAATGCAAATAAACTTTACCTACATGAGGCGGCCAAAAGAGAAGTTATCACCCTATTGTTAATTGTAAATGCTCTCTTTATCTGTTTCTTGCTGATAACGCCAGTCATATGGTTGCGCGGGCGCCATCTTAGTTGCGTTCTGTGCTATTGTCAAGTTATATTTTGTAAATATATTAAGAAAATACCGCGTAAAATACGCGTGATGGTGTGGTGGTGTTATTGTTATTTTATAATAAGTTATGAAAGATATGAGATCAATGGCGTTCATGCCTAGTGGCAGACCATTGGAGTTTGCATCAAGGACGGACGACCCGCCGCAAAGAAGTCGGTCATCTTCGTGGAGTTCTTGGCGGCGGAATAATGTTTTTAGCCGTCACGAACCAAGATTCTCTTTGCAATATGAGGTGAGTATTCAATTAAAAACAAAAGAAATAATTGGAATTTACAAGTTTTTACCCTCAAAGTTACCGTGTTACAGTGTAACCTATTATAAATTTACTAACTCCATTTCTGTCCGTTTCAGGACGAGATCCTTGTCTTTGTGAAATATCATTATTTAATAAATATAGTATATTATCAAACATAATATAAAGTTAGTACTCGACCAATTTATTTATCAGGCTATTCAGTAGGTCATCGTCCTGTAATTTAGAAATTATAATCAAAATATATTTATTCGTGTACCTACACAAAAAACGGCGTAGGCTGTAGGTAAATCTCTTGCTGCTTGCTCCAGGCTAGAAATTTAAAAAATAAAAAAAATCATTTGGGACCAACGGGACTCGAATCGGGGGAACAAACGGTACCTCACTATCTGCGACTGAACATGTTTACCACATGACCGTCGATAATATAATTAAGATGATATTAAAATGTACCTAGCTTTCCACCACAGACGCTTTACCATAAAATTGATACAAAGAATAGTTCTGAGATAATATTTATAATTCAAGTGCGAATTTGTAAGAGGTAGTCCCATGCTGCATTGCAGCAGAATTGGACTGACAGTGAGGTGCCTTTCGCATAAACGATACCGCCGTAAAGTAGCAGTTATGCTGTCGTGTGTATTACCGACCAAGTATAACTTCTATACGGATGTTTATAGGCGTCGATATGCCTCAAAAGTATCCGACTGCTCGTTTGTATATATACTGTTAAAAAAACGTTTTTTCTGGCTGAAATCTGCTCATAAGTTATCTTTGTTGAATAAGATAAGTGAATAATTAATGAAGTAAATTTGTCCCAATTTACTAAATTACCATTATGAAGTAAATTTATATATTATTTAGTGCAATAAAGCACTGATCTACACAATCGACCTAGCCATTGTAAATTATCCTCAAGATTTATCTAAAACAAATATATATATTACCGGGATCGGCTACCCACCAATCCCACCATCTCGATATTCCTAAATGTAGTACTGTGCGGTATAAACGCCATTTTTTACCGCGTACAACAGTACTATGGAACCAGCTGCCTTCCTCGGTATTTCCGATCCGATACGACTTAGGGATCTTCAAGAGAAGAGCATTCCTCTTCCTTAAAGGCCGGCAACGCGTCTGCAAGACACCTAGTTTTGCGGATGTCTATGGGCGGCGGTAGTCACTAAGCACCTGCTCGTTTGCCCCCTATACCATAAAAAATATACATATTTTTAACAGTAACATTTTTATATATAATCGTAGAATATAATATTATTTTTATGCGCAATAACAACATAAATTAAATCACCTGTTATTATATGAAACAAAATAAAAAAATAAAGTAAAATATTTTGCGTGTAAAGAAGTGTAATGCGTAAAAAAACAGAGCTATTGACATTATGACAAAGGCTGTCAATTATGTCATTTGATCCTGCGAAAGGAGGTGTAGACGATATTTTTTTCAATAATAATTTAGTTTTTTTGTTTGTGTATTGCATAAAGTGTAGTGATTATAAGTTTCATGATTTATTACTTTAATTAAGAACACGTTATTTGTTTGCTCCTGATGTAAATAAAACGTTAAGCAGCCTATAAAAAGGCATCCTTAAAAATTGTATCGCAAACGTGTCATAACTTTAAAGTTATTCCAACCGATGAAATACGAAAAGGATCATCAATTATTTAGCATTCCAATAAGAAATTAGTATAGTTTCACATGGGTGATGGCTTGGCAGTCGGATGCACGCGTAAGTGTCAATTCATTCATTTCTCTGAGCAATGTTAGCTTACTGATGTCCATTGGATTCGTTGTCCTTGTTTTTATTTTTTTTTACTGCAACATATTTTTTTACCATATAACATATGGTTGTCGTCACATATATCAATTTCAACAATATTGTCTTTGTTACAGTGTTTAAATTTTATGTATAGTTTCCTCAATCAAATCCAATAGGTAACAGGAAATGTCAAAGTATGTTTTTATTAATTTACATTTTTAATAACCATACCTCACATATTGTTTGCATCAACAAATAACTATTTTATTTGTATCATAGTCTTAATAATTAATAAATGTAATAATTATATGTAAAATTTTAGATGTTTCTTTATATTTACTGATCTATATTATATTCATAATTATTCTATACCTTTAACTATAATAGAAGTTGGCATTTTACAGCAATATTATTACGTCTGATTTTATTTACAGTTCGATCTAACTTATAAAAGACATGTATTTTAAATATAAGGTAGGTTTTGTCACAAATATGACCAGAAAATTAAAAACAAACTAACATTGAAGCAAATTTCTTATATTTTATTATGTACTAGCTGTTACCTGTGGCTTCGCTCATGTGGTTTTTTGCGATAAAAAGTAGCAGATAACACTCTTCAATCCTTCAACTATCTACATACTAAATATCACATCAACCCTTTGATCCGATTTGATGTGAAAGAAGGACAGAGAAAGAAACAAACAAGCACTATAACTCTTGTTTAGAACTCTAACGTTTCTGTCCAACATTTGACAGTAGAAATTTCATTTGATGACTAAGCATGTATGTCATACTGTTTTGCACCTATAATAATAATGCCACCTAAAGTGCTTATTTGATTGATTTGGTGGAAATGTGTTCTCCCATGAAAGTTTTTCGCGATAAAAAGGAGCCAGAGGCACTCTTCAGTCCTTCAAATATCTTGATGCTAAATATCACATGGTTCCGTTGATCCAATTTGATGTAAAAGAAAGACAAATAAACAAACACACTTTCGCATTTATAATATTAATTTGGATGTTATGTACTCGGGAGTAAATTAAAAATATTATGAAGACATAAGGAAACAGTTTGGGTACCAACCTTTTGCTGTACTTCTTACAATTAAATATAGCATTAAAATATATAGACTATTATAAAATAACATAATTTTACTTCTCATTTATAAAATTATAAATCCTCTCCGACTCCTTGGAATTGATATTATGATTGAAATTTGAAACAGCTTGGGACAAACATGTAGGTTTATTATATAATAGGATACATTTTTTTTATCATATAATATAATAAATAAAACAATATGTAGTTGTGCCATGCTGTTATGCTAATATGAAGTTAGGAAGAAATTATCTAAAATATGCGACTGAGAAAGAGATTTTTTACAGCTCTACAGTGCATAAAAAAGTTAATATATTTCTACCTGAGTACCCCATTAAGATTTATTTTAACCTTTCGGTTACCGCGGACATTCATTGACGCTTCAAAAACAGGCAGCGAACACGTGGTCGGTACCGTAACATTTAAGAGTGAAAATATGTGTACAAGCTTAATTAGATAAATAAATTTGGAAAGAACCAATTCCAGTACATAATTATGCTTAATTTATCTAGCTAAAGGTCAAGTCAATTCAGTTGCAGGTCAATATATATTGTCAGTTGGCTTATTTAACATTTTGGGCAATGATTGAATGAATGTGTGAGTTTTTAGGTGGCCAATTGAAGGTATTTTGACAATTGCTAGTCACCAGAAGCCTCGGTCTGCTTGTTTGCCTCAATATACTATTTAAAAAAATACTTGCATTTGGCTATGATGTCATAAGAGAGGAATGTACGGAAAGAGGTAGTGCCACGCTGCATGCTTGCATGCAGCCGAATTGGGCCGGCACGACCGGGGAGGTAACTTACACGAGACCGGCGTGAAGTGACAGCTGTGCTGTCGCGTTTCGTGCGGTGTGTAAGTAGCCGGTGGTCCACGGAGGTGGGAGGAGAAAGGGGGGCAGCGCATCTGTAGTCTATGCAGATGTCTATGGGCGTCGGTAGTCATGAAAATGGCTACAACTGCTCGTTTGCCCTCCTATACCATAAAAAAAAAAAAAAAAATGTTAAAGTACATAATATTATATAGAGTCAAAATGAGAGTTCAATTTGTACACAACATTTGGTTCTTCTTAGGAAGTATAAACCAAATTATTAAATCTATGTACACAGAAAAGAATGAATAATTACAAATACAGGTAACCATGACAATATCACATTTCTATATCTTCAATATGATAAACAGTAAACACATTTCTAAATCTTAAATATGAATGGCCACTGTAGGTTTTAATCTGCAACCTAATATTCCAGGAAAAATATGGTTGTGGCTTTTCAATATCCACTAAAAGTGTATACAGAAAGTGTGTATTTTAACTGCTTATGTATGATGGCAATTAGTATTTTTATAAGTTATCAAATCAAAACTCTTTATAAAAGTAAGAAATACACAGAAATTTATGACTAAAATTTCCTCAATAATAATATGTGTTGTAGTCTAAATTTAGTTGTAAACTGTCATTTTTAAGTTATCCATAATTCCTTAAATGTAAAGAATGTTATGGTGAAAGTGTGTTAGTGACATTATGACTCATGAACTGGCTGAGTCATGGATAGTGCTCAAATTCTTTAATTGACTTTATGTCTCTTAACAAAACGATAAATGTAAGTTGTCAAATCAACCATAACTTGATTTGCAGGCTCAAAAATATCTTCATTCCCAAATCTTAAATAATTGAAATCTTTTTCACATTTTTGTATACATTACTTTTCTATATCTGTAATGGGTCAAAACCATTTATCATTCAATTTCTTTTTATACTTTTATGAAATATTATTATATTACTTTTTTATACTATTTCCACTTTTTATAACTTTAAATTACATTAATTATTACCGGTTTTGATAACTCAATCAAATGAAAGTGGATATAGTATAAATAAGTATATTATTTCATACAAGTATATTATGAATTTCCATTAAGGAGTGAGAATACACTATCAACTACAATTTGTTTTTTAATATCAGTGATATAGCTTAAGGCTGGTAATAAAAATATAGTTGTCAAGCAAAATACAAATATATATTGTTTATCTAGCTTATAGTAGTTTTGTATGAGGTAGTCTGCTGACTGCTGATTGAGGCGTGCACAACCAAAGAGATCACTCACACTATGCTCACTAATAGAGATTCCAGTAAACAACACATGACACAACAAGGGCAACTTGCTGACATAAACTCTACATATGTTTGCAGGGAGCAAAAGATAAATAGTTTATGCTATTTAGATTTAGTAGTTTAAGAGTTTAATTTATTTAGCATTCCAATAATTATTGTGAGTATTATAAAAACCAGTTATTTGTATTTATATGTATTCCAACTTTAATATATTAAAGTTGGAATATATATGTTAATGTACTCAGTGTAATTTTTCGTTTGTTTTATTTTCAGACTGATGAAAATAGCTTCCTACTTCGACTGAAGATAGTGGGAGCATATTCATTAGCCAAGAAAGATATATTTGGTGCTAGGTATGGTAACAATATGTTTCAATTATTTATAAGATGAAATTAATAATTAAAATATGCACATGACATCTAGAAATTGGATCTAGTAGTTATAGTGGAGTAACTGTGGCAAGTTAGCAAAATGCTACAGGCCCCCAGCCGGAAGGTGCCCCCGGTGAGAGGAGAATCCCATGTTACACCACGGTTCTATTTCTTTCTCTGACCAGTACTTGCTCATACAAGACGAGTGAAATGTTAGCTATGCTGTAATATTATGCATCTGACACAGTAATCAGCTGCACCTAACACCTGTGTGCCGTGCTTAGGTCCCTCACACTTTAAAAGTCATGATTGTTCTTAAGGAGTAAACTCGTGCCGCGTGTTGGAACTGACACAAAGTTTTGTGATGCACTAAAGCTGTGATTGTAGTGAAATCAGGATGTCGTGACCGAAATCCGATCTATTGATCCAAGTGTATATGAGCATATTTATTTGTAATTTTTTGGGCCAATATTTCCATTATTACTCGTATTTAAAAATATCTTGTATGTAGACAACCAAAGGCACCGTATATTTTTTATTATTAGGTAGGTCAATTCAAAAGAGTGTTAAAATTGGGAAATATTTATTTTAAAAAATAAGAGTTATACTTTACATCTTACTCAATTCGCAGCTCTCTCTCTCTCTCTGCCTCTGCCCAATTCGCAGGGTAATAATCCCATTTTTTGTTGTACGTTGTAAGTCACTAAACTTCATCAGAAGGCTTATTTTTTCGTGTGTATGTACGTATGCATGTATGTATGTAGATTCCGTGCCTCAGCCTAAGCGGCTTGAAGAATCTTAACCGTCCCAGTGTCGTTAGATTCGTATTGATATTGCTGCTGACACCTGGTATATTATTTAAGGTTTTACGTGTAAATGATAGGTAGCTATCGTCTTTGCCATGTTTTGATTGTTTTTCTGATCTAAACTTATGCTGTGGATGCAAAGGGAATCTCAATACAGCTTCATCGGATTGCTATGGTATACCGAGTATACCGAATTTTTCAATGGCTGCTTTCTTCTAATACTTTCCTTCCCAACGGGGTTTCCAAAGGTTTGGCGTCAAAAGGGGGACCGAACCCCCTCTCTTCCGCATTCATCCCTTTGGGAGCAGCTACTATATTATCTTGACTGAAGGTATAGGATAGATAAATGTTCCAAATGATGGTTTTATTGCGACCAAACTTATTAACAACTAGTGGCCGCCCAGTGGTCGAAATTCGACCATAAAATTATATTTAATTATAATTATAAGTTGTTGAATATAAATTATTAAAATATTACTGAATATGACCTGAAAAAATAAAACGTCAGTTTTATTTCGCAAATCAGCTGATGGGCTGCTACCTTAGATCATTACTAAACTACTTTCCACTGGACTAAAATTAAAAAAAAAAAATATTTACAGTTGTCATATGTCATTCCAATACCATTTAATAAAAAAAAAATTGTCATATGTCATTGTCAATTGTCAAAAATTGTCAATGATAAAAACAAATATTTAAAATTGTACATACTTTATTTCTATTTTGCAATTAAGAAATCTGAATAATTTTTGGCACACAATCACGCCGAGACCTTTAATTTGACACCTTAACCATAATTTTACGTTGTGTGGTTCGGCCAAAAAGTCCAGGACAAAAATCGGCTTCCGCTATTAATATATAAGATATGGTCGTGGGCGCAGCCGCGCGTAGGTATTCTGCTTAGCTGCTATCCCGATATAAGAGTACTAGCTTCCGCCCGCGGCTTCGCCCGCGTGAATTTCAGACTTCAAAAATGGTTCAAAATTTTACTTATTAAGTTAATTTCATTTCAGATTCAACTTATTATGTTATTCTGATATGAAAGCTATATTACTGTAAAGTTTCATGAAAATCCGTTCAGTAGTCTTTGTGTGAAAGAGTAACAAACATTCTTACAAACTTTCGCATTTATAATATTAGTAAGAAGTAGGATTCGTAATAAGTCTAATTTAACTTTTACTGTCTGGGCCAGAGGGACAAACGGGTCCCTCCTCCGATTCTGACGTCCACGCTTGGCTCATGGTAAGGACAATGACTCAACAATGTCCCTAACATATTGTTAAATTTAATTTTCAGCGACCCCTATGTCCGCGTGGAGTTACAGACTGTAGAGGGGGACTTGACTGTTGAGACATTTTTAACGAAGACAAAGAAAAAGGTAAACATTTTTGTGCACTAATAGCAGATCGTTGTGTATCTTCGGTTGCGACAGATATGCTGTTAGCATTCCTTTCGAAATGTGTTGGTGTGTTTGTAGCGAGTGTTGTTGCAAGGGTTTATTTGTACCCGGCTGCGTCAATGAGGGTAACGTTTTTCGAGAGTGTTTTCATTTATATGACTACCATATTGTGGGGTCTAAGTCAAGTGTTCATAAAAGTTAAGTTCATAAAAACATTGTAAGAGGTAGTACCACACTGCATGCTTGCATGCAGCCGAATTGGGCCGGCACGACCGGGGAGGTACCTCTCGCTTACGTAAGACCGGCGTAAAGTGACAGCGTTGCTGTCGCGTTTCGTGCGGTGTGTAGGTAAGTAGCCGGAGGCCCACGGAGGTGGGGGGAGAAAGCATCTGTATAGTCTCTATGCGGATGTCTGTGGGCGTCGGTAGTTATCAAAATGGCACCGACTGCTCGTTTGCCCCCCTTATACCATAAAAAAAAAAAAAAGTGAACAAAGGTACCTTCCAGAAACATGGGCGCGGCCAGGACTATTTTCAGAGAGGTGCACTTGCATCTATACATACTATTAACCAATATCAAATATAGAAGTAAACATATAGCATAAGGAACAGAGTTGCCAGTATTAAGTACTTTTTCTACGATCTATCTGATAATACACTGAGACGCAGTTTTTCAATGGCTACTTTCTTCTAATATGTACTTTGATTACCACCAGGGTGGTGCAATTGCACCCCCTTGCACCCCGCTGCCGGCGCCCGTGTCCAGAAACTTATCTAAATGTTTTTTTTTTTTTTT
>LUGF01003328.1:139126-160655 GCA_001625245.1 Calycopis cecrops | reverse complement strand
GCAGCTGTGCTGTCACTTTACGGCAGTGTAATATAAAAATATTTTTAAATTTTAATGAAACTTTTTGAATTTTGAACGAAAGATTTTAGAAATTGACAATGTCTAAATCCTATCTATCTGTCAATTTTTACCCGTCTAGGGAACCATTAAGAGAACATTAACTTAACATAATGGATGTTATTGCTCATGAATTCGTCAGTACAATATAATTACAATAAAATACAAATTGGTAGTTTGAATATGAAATAAAAAAGTCATATTACCTGATGTTACGTATCAGTGGCCAAATACTTATCATTCAGTGGGCTTCAGATCATACGGACTCTCAAACCACACAAAACGCTACTATATATAATGTATTCTACAGTAAGGAAGTGGCTTTTTACAGTAATTGTAATTATAATTCTAAATATAATAGGTACACAGAAAAATGTAATTACATTTTTCGGTTCATTTCATTGCATACATACTGTCGCAAATCTCAAATTAGTCTTTTGGTATGTTAAATACTAGCTCACTAATGTAACTTGGTGAATGTTGGAATGGTGACTTGTGTGACGCAGAAGTTGTGCAGATACTTACTTTTCGATACCATCTTCCCACTATGGTTTCTGACTTTGAGGCAGCAGAACAATCAAAATCAAAATGAAATCACTGTATAAACATCATGTACCACAAAGAATGTAACATAAAATTGAAACATGATATCAGCAATCATTAATCTGGTATTGTGTGAGCGAGAGGCACCTCACCGGTCGTGCCTAACCGTGCTCTAACTCTTACTAAATGTTTATGCCTTCACGTTAGCTAAAAGTAAGTAACAAATAAATCTAGATACACATAAACCCTTTTTAGTAAAAATAAAACGATGACATGAAAAGAGAGCTAAAATAATTCAATTTAAAAAAATCACAAAACCAACAAATAATACAAAAGTTTATAACCAATACACAAATAAAGAGTCTCAAATCTAAAACAATTCAATTTGAAAAAAAATGTTACAACCAATAGAAAAGATTTAATTAAATTCTCTAAAAATAACTCTTAACCTATAGTATAGAGTAACAACTATACTCCAGAACATTGAATTTGAAATAAATTACAAAAACAACCAACTTACAATAAATATCCCGTTTCTCATATTGTAATGCGATCTACTTTCTCTATAATTTATTATAATATAAGAAAATAGTAAACTATGCAAAACGCATAAGAAAAAGAAAAACACAAACAAATAAGCCAAAGAAAAACCATAACCAATGCACAAAAAAGAACTCCTAACGCTATCATATAGTATATTTTTGTTAAATAATTATACTATTTCCACTTTTTATTAACTAAAATTACTTTTAATACGACCAAAACTCATTATCAGGTAAATGATATCATATCGTGTAACACTAAACTCTAAAATAATTCAATTTGAAAACAAACGACAAAACCAACAAATAAACAAGCAACTCACAAAAATAGCCCATAACTCACATCATCATTGACTATATAGAGCGATCCGAAAAGAAATGACACAACCCAACAAAAACCCATGCCAACAACAAAGAACTCCTAATCTATAATATAGAGTATCACTTAACTCTAAAATAATTCAATTTCAAAACAAATGACAAAACCAACAAAAAAACAACTCACAAAAAAATATCCCATAACTCATATTGTAGTGCGATCTACAATAATTTGTTATAATATAAGGAGCGAGGTTTAGTAGCGATTGTATAAAACGGCCGGCCGTTTCTCACAAGCGTTCGTGTCGGACGTTTAGCATTAAATATATGTTTTACCACCTTATAAAGATTGCGTTGGAGATCCGCGCCCCAGGCATGAGGCACGAACCACTTGTAGCTTATACGACAGTTCTTAGCCCTTTATAGCCCGAGAGCTGAGGGAAACTTTCTTTATGTTTCATATTTTATATTAGATGCAAACGCATTTGCGGATACGTTATCTTCATAATATATACGTAGTCTTTTCCAGTTCTTGGCCAAGCGTTAGGATATTTTTTTATAATAGTCATAGCCTTCTGGTGGCCATGTTTTTTTATGCTACAGGAGGGTAAAGGAGCAGTAGGAGCCATTTTCATGACTACCGACGCCCTTAGAGGCTATACAGATGCGCTGCACTCCTTTCTCCTCCCACCTCCATGGGCCACCGATTACTTACACACCGCACGAAACGCGACAGCACAACTGTCACTTTACGCCTGTCTCGTGTAAGCGAGAGGTACCCCTGTCATGCCGGCCCAATTCGGCTGCATGCAAACATACACACAATAACACAATACATAGTATGCAGATGCCTTTTTATCTTCTCCCTTCTAAAGACCAATAACAGAAACGCAGCAGTTGAGCTTGCAAGAGAAGAAGATTTTATATTCTGCATTGTAATTCAATAGCACAAGTGGATGTTGTTAACGTTGGCATTGATCCCATCAATTTCTTAATCGCATTAAGTTTTTTTTTTTATAATAGATAGGCTTGCGATTGGCCAATGCCTCACCTGGTGGAAAGTGTAGACTTGGCCGACGATGGAGCACGCTTGCCTAGAAGGTACCTATTCACCCTCGATTTGAAGACTCCCAGGTTGTAGGTATCAGGGAATACATACGCTGGTAGAGTATTCCACACTTACGTAAACAAAATTACTCACCACTTGCGCTGGCCTGGATCCGATGGGTGTACAGGACTGGCGGATGGACAGAATGCTCACGTAGACCCCGCGGTAGCCATCGCACGCCTGTACGAAGTTGCCGTGTCTACCATCAACATGGTACCTACATGTAGCATTGGGTTGCAAACGAACAGTTAGCCATTTGCAGCTACCTTTTTTTTTTTTTTTATAGTACAGATATAGACAGTCACCGAGATGATGGTGTTTTCCGACGCCTACAGACATCTGCAACACCAGGGGTTTTGCAGTTGCGTTGCCGGCCTTTGAGCTACCTATTTCCATACAAAACTCTCTACAATAGTATCCCAGAAAGCGTCCAAAAACTTTCGATTGATAAATTTAAAAAGTTGTTAAAGAGCTTTTGTGTAGTAAGGCATATTATAAGGTAACAGATTTTATGACAGATACCACATATTGGGAATAGTACCCTCCTCCCAGTCTGTGTCTGTACCATAATTATTGCAAATTCATAAATTGTATTTTTTTTTTTTTTTTTATGGTATAGGAGGGCAAACGAGCAGTCGGAGCCATTTTCATGACTACCGACGCCCACAAACATCTGCATAGAGGATATACAGATGCGCTGCCCTCCTTTCTCCTCCCACCTCCATGGGCCGGCTACTTACACACCGCACGAAACGCGACAGCACAGCTGTCACTTCACGCCGGTCTCGTGTAAGCGAGAGGTACCTCCCCGGTCGTGCCGGCCCAATTCGGCTGCATGCAAGCATGCAGTGTGGCACTACCTCTTACAAGGCGTGCTATGGGAGAGGCATATGTCTAACAGTGGACTGCAATAGGCTGATGATGATGATGATAGTAAGAGGTAGTTCTGTTTCACGACCTTTTACAAGTCACTTCTTTAATAATTTATTAAGAGACACCAATTTATTTGAAGGTGTACAAAAGTAGGTGTCTCCCGAGCAACGCACTCATGCACACATAAGTAAATAAGTGCATGCGCTTAAGTCGACATGTGTGCCGTGATGGGCACAGCCTGAACCGTGACTCGGCCAGGAATGTCTAAGGGCCGCTACACACTCCAGCTGTTTATTTAAATAGAGGTGACAAAAGAGCAACGGAGACAAGTTCCTACGATCGGCACTTGACTGTTGAGACTTTAATGTGCTTTTAAAGGTATAAAGAATTGGGGCCAGCACGCCCTCTAAGTGTGCACAAAATGTACCGCGTGGCCCCATGGTTTACCTGGAATACCTGGCTTTGGCGTTGGGTAGGATGGACTTGTTTCAACGCAAAAACAACCAGTTCACGTCACAGAGGAAAGTCGATGCGCTGAGCAGAGATAACGTAGTATCTGTTTCACTACGTTGCCGGGGAATGGGAGAGCGTAGGTGACCCTTTAAGCGTCTCCTACAGGAGCCCTAATTTAAGAAAAGAGCTGGTCGCTGAGGTCACCCTGTTGCTAGCAAATCCGGTATCATCTCAAATTAGAAGACGACTGGGACTTCAGTGAGGTTTTAGTGGGGTACCTATGGTTCACCAATATGGAGTTCGGAGCCCCCACGCTGTGTCTGTCTGGGACCCAGGGTGCACGATGCGGCTCACCATGGGCTGAAAAAAAAATTTCGAAGTCTATAATATTTTTTTATGGTAAAAAAAAACGAGCAGTCGAAGCTATTTTCATGACTACCGACGCCCTTACGCAAATGTATAGAGGCTATACAGATGCGCTGCCCTCCTTTCTCCTCCCACCTCCATAGGCCACCGGCTACTTACACAGCGTACGAAACGCGACAGCACAGCTGTCACTTTACGCCGCTCCCATGTAAGCGAGAGGTATCTCCGTGGTCGTGCCGTCAAAATTCAGCTGCATGCGAGCAGTGTGGCACTACCTCTTACTAAAATTGGTCTATTCAAAAAATTGTATGTACAAAATGTGGTTTATAGAGTAGCCACTTGCAGTCTAATAGAGTGATTCTTGTCCACCTCTGATTTATGAATAAAATCAAAAATATTTCTAACATTTACCGGCTATAACATCCCTATATCATGAATAAAGAACTCTATTGCCGAAACAAAGTAATGTAATTCTGAAATAATATACAGGTGTTTATAAATTATTAGGATGTATATGGGCGCTGATAGTGTTGAAAAGGCATAAATTGCTCGATGCCCCCTTATACCATAATAAAGTATCTATATAAACAGTTAACAAACAAGCTCTAAACCTTATTAATTTTAATTTGAAAATTGTTAGAATATAAGAATATCATTTCAGACAAACCTGCGTGGTTTTTGGTCTGCTTTTTATTTAATATTGTAATGTTTGAATAAAATAAATAAATAAATAAAAATAATAAAAAAAAAACCTACAAATATATTAAAAAATTCCCATCCGGAACCTACCCGTTGTAGCTCAGACACATCCCTTATTCTTAACACTTTAATACCGTACACACAATCAGATATTTGTTTTAAATTATGGTAATAAAATGTCGGTGAGAGTCACGAGTGCGGAGCGCGTGCGCCGCCACGGGAATTGGATCAGGATCAGGATGAAATAAATGGCCTTTATTATTATAATGACGAATACACTCTTGTGCTTTGTGTTCACGAGCCGTGTAGAGCGCGCTTTATACACGTTTAGAGATCCGCGGGCGGAGGAAAAAACGTTGGAAGTTTTTTTGAAGATTTTGTTTTGTCTGCCGGATTAATGATCTTAGAGCCACACACACGACTTAGACGCAGCGATTTGTCGCATTTAGACGTTGATTGTCATACATTAGCGTCTAAGTCGCCGCGTCTGGCGTCTTGAAGTGTGCGCCTCCCGCGTCTAGTCGCTGCATCCAGCGTCTAAAAAGCGACTAAGTCGCTGATCGCCGCGTCTAAAAGTCTTGTGTGTGCTGTCGCCCTTATAACTAGTCTAAAATGTTGTTCATTGAAGTAAGTTAACACTTTCTAGTTGACAAACACAAATTATTCCCTTCTTGTCTTTCAGCAGTAGGATCACTGCTGGTTAGATTTCTTTTCTTTTCCCAGAGCAAATAATTAATTAAATAAATATAACAACGGCAACGCATTCGTACATAGTTATGAGAACGATCATGGGCGTCGGCAGTCATTGGCCCAAACACATCACGAGTGGGACAGAATGGGCTGAGAATTTAACCTTCATCGACCAACATTGGGCGTTTCGTTAAGAATGCGCATATGTTCAGTATCGGAATAGTGCGGAACCTCTGATGCTTAAATCCGACTCGCACTTGTTCGTTATCTTGTATCTACATGACACGACCTTACAAATGATACTTTTATTGATTGTCATAAGTTTCATCAGTTAAAATTTAAGGTGTAGTGGATTCAGGAACATAATTCAAGCAATTATGTTTTACTAGCTGCGCCCCTCGATTTTTCCCGCGTAAATTTCGATCACATAGGAAATGAAAAATCATCCCATGGCATCTCATAGGAAATTTTTTTCGGGATATAAACTATCCTATATACTAATCCAAGTTACCCTTTATGAGTGTGCCAAATTTCATGAAAATCGGTTCTGCAGTTTTTGCGTTTAGTAACAAACAAACAAACAATCATACAAACATTCGCATTTATAATTTACATACACAAAAAAAAATACAGTAAATGTCTTATTCTAGTTTAGGAGAAGTACATGGGTGTGCTTATCTCTACAAGAGATCTCTTCCAGCCAAACCATCAGTTTTAATTAATTGAAAATTTAGAGCTAGAATTAAATTTATTAGTGGGATTATCTGGCTTTTATGATGGCTTACTATCTGAATTTCAGTTACGGCAGCTAACTCTATACCCCCCTAATAATAAACATAGAATAATTATGACGACCGGCTGGCGCAGTGGTACAGGGCTCGTATAAGCGGAGCATGTTGCGCCAGGGGTCGCGGGTTCGAATCCCGCCTAGGTCATGGATGTTTATCTATGTATTATATGTATTTCTATAATAAAAATCTTAAATATATAAAATTTCTTAAATTTATAAAAACAAATATTAAATATATTCCGTTATCTAGTACCCGTAACACAAGTCCTTACGGTACTTAGCACGGGGCTAGGCTAACGTGGTGTGTAAAGTCCACAGATATTTATTTATTTTATTTTATTTATTATATCCAAGGAATAACCTAGTAATAAACTGACATCTGTCAAATTCTATACTTTTTGTGTTTTTTATTATGGAATTTGACAGATGTCAGTTTATTACTAGGTTATTCCTTGGATGGAGTTATTTTATGTTTATTAATAAGGGGGTAGAATTTGAGTTTGAGACTGGCTAACTACTAAAGACATTTTTGTAGTAAGCAAGTGTGTGCGCAGACAATAGGGTATTCTCTATGCCCTCGTTCCTATATTTTAGTCAGATACAACCAGAGAGACATCAAGCGCAGGACCGACAACTTAACGTGCAAACTGAGGAGCCTGGGGTACGAGGGTGTACCATCACCAACTTCCCGACTCCGGATGATGGTTTAAAATTAAAATATCTTTTTTTTATGGTAACAGCAAACGAGCTGTGGTACCATTTTCATGACTACCGACGCCCATAGACATCCGCATAGAGGCTATACTGATGCGCTGCCCTCCTTTCTCCTCCCACCTCCATGGGCCGGCTACTTACACATCGCACGAAACGCGACAGCACGGCTATCACTTTACGCCGGTCTCGTATGAGCAAAAGTTACCTCCCCGGACGTGCCGGCCCATTTCGGCTGCATGCATGCAGTGTGGCACTACCTTTTCGTAAACATAATAACATTTCCGACCCAGGACTCAAACACATGCACTCACAATAGTTGAGTGCGTGAATGTGAAAATAAGTACTCTATAAAAATATAACAACGATCATAATATTCCAATCGGGTAATATCGAGATGTTTCTTTTATCTTCGTTAGCCCCAGTCTACTGGTTTTTTTGTCCTAGGATACCTGCAATGTACCAACCAGGTGGGTTTAAGAAAATTGAAATAATATGTCGGACTCAGCACAAGAACACTCTGATTGAGCTGAGTTCGACATACGTCTATGATTTTAAAGAAATGAAATGTTTTCTTTCATTAAATTTTTTCAATAAAAACATTTTTGTTTTTATTCAGAATAGAATTATACAAATCACTTTTTGAACGTCGACAATTACAACTACCACCGGTCCAACCCTAGCCCGGTCCTGAAAAGAACCGGCGAAACAAACTCAGCGGGCCTTATAGACATTAGTACATTGCCAATATTATATAAATCCATTCTCGCAGTGATTTTAGAAGCTGTTGGATGTCCCAGGTCTGCCGCGTCTGCCGCCCGCGGGACCCTCCCTAACCCTGACGACCGGCTGGTACCTGTTACTGACCTGTCTCCATCACGAAAAATCGGTTCAATGCTGGATAACCTCTTTTAATAAACTCTAAGATAATGGACTGCTACTCGGATTGATTCTCGACTGCTGCATAAATTCTCTCTTATCACGAGACAATTGACACAAGATGATTGACAAGTACTTTCATGAGACGGGTTCTTACTCTCCATCTCTCTTGCATGCCTCAAAGAAGAAACGAACGTGGCCGAACTGAAAAGACCCAATTTGACTTAGGTACAGGTTTTTATTTACTTCAATAACACTCATTGGTAAGAGGTGCATGCCAGTATGCAGTCGAATTGGGCCGGCACGACCGGGGACGCACCTCTCGCTTACACGAGACCGGCGTAAGTGACAGCTGTGCTGTCGCGTTTCGTGCGGTGTGTAAGTAGCTCGTGGAGGTGGGAGGAGAAAGGAGGGCAGCGCATCTGTATAGCCTCTATGCGGATGTTTGGTGGCGTCTCTGCCCTGAAAGAAGAAGCAAACGTAGATGAACTTAGTTAACACAATTTGTTTTACCGATTTTTATTTAAATTAATAAAATTATTATAGGAATTAAGAGACAGCTTCCTACTGTCTCCTGCTCTCAATCTCTCTCTGCCCTGAAAGAAGAGTCAAAAGTGCCCGAGCTGAATTACAACTATATATTGTAACGCATGATCATAGGAATTAAGAAACGTTTTTTATCCCTCTTTCTTCTCTTCCCCTCTCTCTCCATCTCTCTCTGCCCTGAAAGAAGATGCAAACGCGTCCTCGCTGAACAACAGCTATATATTGTGACGCATACTTGGCGCGCTCGGAGCAGGAAATGCGCAGTGAGCGATAAGCCGATCCGAGCGGACTTTGTGATGTCTGTCCGCGCGTCTCCGTCCGCGACGAGACTATGTGGACACGCCTGGGTGGTGCGATTTTATAAATGTGCTGGCTGTATTGTCTAATCAAGGACTGGTGACAGGGATGGACACTGGATTTAGTAAGAGGTAGTGCCACGTAGCATACCAACGAAAGAAGAGCGTCTTTCGATCTTGCCGATCTGTAATTTCTTTTTCTGTATGTTTGATGAGAAGAGCGACGAAGCAGAAACGTGCAATATTGAAAATGTAAGAAAATAATAATTAAAATATTATAACTAAGGATGTAAATGTCCTGATTTTATACTGAAATAACAGATCATGCTAAAGGCAACGTTGGTTTTCACACTAGAATTAACTTTACATGGACATTGAGTAAAGAATATCATTGTGTCCGAATATTTTTAGTCAATCTTTATATCTAGAGGCATCTGAATGAACTAATAGAATAAATCAATTGCTTATTTGTCTTTGTATTCTTTTTGTTTTTTTTTTCAGTATAAAAGGGCAAACGAACAATCAGCGCTTTTTGGTGACTACCGACTCTTGTGATGTGAATTTGTGATGTGATGCTGGTGATATGAGTGGGAGTTTCTTCTCCAGTCATTATGGCCCAACGTGACTACAACGTACACACATATTAGTAATTTAAAATTATCTTATACACAATAGCAATGAAACAATAAAATAATAACAGGCATGTCCACACAAATCGAACAGCCATCTATAAGCAAATCAGAGCAAGCTAGCGGCGCATTGTTGCACTGATTTAGAGCAGCAGACATCTCCAAACTAACTCGATCCGTTCTCACGTATTAATATATTCTATTCGATTCTAACTCGATGTATCGATTATTGGGAGATTAGCGAGTTTCATATCGGCGGCGCGGAAATTGGACATATTGTGGAAAGTTGGGAAACTAACTTGTACCGACGCCTGTCTATCGTTTTAGTTTGTATATTAAAATTATATGTTTATATGTTAATTATCTCTAGACTCCAAAATGCAGGACTTATTTTGACAAATATTTGATACTCTATTCGATTACTGTTATAATGAAATGTTGAGAAGTTGATTTATTTTTTGAAAGTAAATAAATGATTTTAGAAATGGTAGGGCTATTTTAGGTAACAATTACAACGAATGCGTCAGAAAATTAAGTTAACCGATACTCAGCGATATACGAGATAACTTAACCATAAAAGTCCATAATCAATATCAAATTAAAAATTTTAAGTATTAAAATAAAACTTAAAAAAAAAAGATGCCACAAATTAAAATGTTCCTAATAGTATATTGTATTGGAGGAGTTCAGATTTGCTATCCAACCTTTGGGTACAATTGCACTGCAAAAAAAGACAATAACAAAGTAACAAACCTAACACGTTGGTATTATGCAACCTTACCCTATTCAATATGTCTGTCACTGTTCCCAGGGGTCCGCGAAGCTTTGTACCCGCATGTTGTCCCAGATTAGGTCCCTTTCTATAAATCTAGATGTCATAGCCCATTTTGTACTATCGACATTTTAGTATTTGCCTATAACTACCAACTCATGTTTGCCGTTGACTTTGTGGCGGCCAACGCAAACTGGCTCTTGTGTGTTTGACTTAAGAGACATAAAACTATTCCTAATTGTACTTGAATAGGTGCAATTGAAATTTTACTGTATGTATATTGTAACAAATTTTACTGCGGTCGTTGTAAGACTAATGTTTCTTATTTTTAGGGTGGTAAGGGTTATTGTAGTGTGTGGTTCTGTTGGTGGACGGTAAAATAAGTGTTCTGTGGTAGAGCACGTTTTGTCTAAATCGGTTAATCGTCGTGTGGGGGCTGCGGTGATTGCAAATATGAATATGTATTTGCTGCGTGTAGACACGGAAATTGGGAATATTATAATGGTCCATATCCGTGTATGTTTGCTAGCTTATTTAGGCTAGTATCAACATACCTAGATATTTTACGAGAATACTAGACTACGCAGGACAGGTGTATTATAGTGAACCAGGGTATAGGTAAACCTAGATGTTTTAAGAAAGTTTCAGACTACGCTTGGACATGAATTGTATTATAGAGAATAAGGGTATGGACAAACATAAGAGTTATTTACTACTTAGTATCTATATACCGTTTTGTCCTATTCTCTGGAGGAGAACTCTTCTATCCCACATGGTTCAAAGCGACAGCTCTGTCGCGTATCGTGCGGTTTTTTAGTTCTCTGGTCGTCCCTTGGAAGGGAGAAAAAAAGGGTTAATTGTAACAATTATACTGACGTATCTGTAATCATGAAGGCTTCTTTTTTCCCCATTGTCAAAAGAAACTCTTAATACTTTAGTGAACAAGGGTATACGTAAAAAAAAGAATCTACAATTACTTATATCTCCTCATATTCCTGTTCGAATCGAACAGGACAAAAATATCTTAAGTCTAAGATGTACTTTAAGTTCTCTCTGCAGAAGAACACGTGGGATTTTTTGTCCCCAGTAGAGAACTTATCTTAGATTTTGTACGTTTGAAACCGCGGGGCTCCTATTTTTTATAGCATATGGGGGCAAACGAGCAGTTTATTTTAATAACTACCGACGCCCAAAGACGTCTTCATATAGGTTATATAGCTGCGTTGACCTCGTTCCTGTTAGCGAGAGGTACATCCTCCGGTCGTGCCGGCCCATTACAGCTGCAATGTACTACTACAGTAAGAGGTAGTGCCACACTGCATGCTTGCATGCAGTCAAATTGGGCCGGCACGACCGGGGAGGTACCTCTCGCTTACACGAGACCGGCGTATAGTGACAGCTGGGCCGTCGCGTTTCGTGCGGTGTGTAAGTAGCCAGTGGCCCATGGAGGTGGGAGGAGAAAGGAGGGCAGCGCATCTATATAGCCTCTATGCGGATGTTTGTGGGCGTCGGTAGTCATGAAAATGGCTCCGGCTTCTCGTTTGCCCTCCTATATCATAAAAAAAAACTACCTCTTACATAAACATTTATCCACATATCGGGTCCCTATTTACCAGACATTGCCGACTTTGCCCGCACCACATAAGCACCTACTACATCAATCATTTCATATATCATATGTCACAATAGACCAATCTAAACAAGTCCACGCCCACTGAATGACAAACGCACTCACGTGCAGCACATGTGCATACAGCACACACGTGTACAGTCTGCACAGTCCAATAAAAATTGAACCTTGATACAGTCGGTGAGCAGGGCGGCGGCGTGGGGCACCGGTCACTGGTTGGTCAGATAACTGTGTCAAGGGTTTCGGTTACCGGTTACACCTTCTGGTCTCAGGTTGGTAACTGGTTTGGTTGTGGCGGACTATATGTCATGTATGGTAGACATGTTGCTTCATTGCAGCCAAATCTAGCTGGTTCAACCGGAGGAACCTAACGCTCTCACGATATCTTACTGTGTGGGTTTCCGGTGGCTCTTTGGAAGGCTGGTGGCAGGGAAATGCATCTGCAGAAACTTAATGCGGTCATAAAAAAGCTCGGCGAAGGGCAACGGATGAGTATTTATTTTTATTTTATTTTATTTTACTCGGAAAACAAACAGTGTATTTTAAGACTACAATTATAAACTTATTAAATAAATAAACTGAACTCCATTAAAATGTTTCCACATGTACGAATCTAGAACGTTGCTTGCTTACAAATGACCAAAGAGAATTAAAAAGTTGGTAACTTGTCATTGTCAAAGTTATACAGTTTGAGATCCCGCGAACCAGTTATTAGTTAATAACCTTATAACCTCCAAATTTTTGTGTATCTTTCGTGTTGTGTTCAAATAAAATATTATGTTTTCTTTCTTTCTTTTCTGGAACCTCTGCTCTTTCTGTATATGGGAAATACTGCTCGTGCCTTACACAATAACAAAAAAACTTGCCGTGTTATGCTACAAAAGTCACCGAGAGTTTTTGCTGATGATGACACACTCGGTACTTGTGTCACGGCGTCGCTCGAGCAGCTAACGCGGCCAGTGGTCGCCAACCTCGTGACACCGGCGCGGCGGATGCAGATCCGCTACTGCCCTACGCAGGGCCCGTTAGCGCAGGGGTACGCAACTGTTCTGTTTTAGTTTTTATAGAGAGATATATTTTACTCGTATCGTCAGTGACGGCCTGTATGAGAGGGGGGATATATCTCTGTCCCTATCGGAATATAAAGACAAGACTATTACGTATAGTGTGGTTCCAATGAGTCTGGATAATGTTTTAGAATCAGTGTCCTTAAACCCCATCCGGTTCGAGATAGGCAACATATAATATGCATAAAAGAATTTAGCGTTGAGTATATTTATTTATTTATTTATTTAATCATTTATGCACACTAAAAATATACATAATAAACTTATTATCTAAAATGCTGGCACAAAGGCAATTTACCAGCAATATAAGCCAAAGTTTTTTAAAATGTTTGTTATTAATTTGTGCAAAAACTAAAGAAATCGGGTAACTAGTTATAAAATATATACTAAGGATAGTTTGAAATAAATATAATAAAAGTTGTACATGTAAGAAATTTAGATATTTTTCAGTAGATAAATTCACTTTATAATTTAGGTGCACAAATTTGTACGTACATCAAATGTATTTTTTGCTCTATTTAATATTATAAAAAATGCTGTTCTTATAAAATAAAAAAATATATTATCAACAATGATATTGTAAACAATATTTATATTTTATATAATACCATTCATTATTATGAATCATAAAAAGATATATTTTGCCAAACCTCATTGATAATTTTTTTCATTTTGTAATGATTCATACTGTACCTAAATGAATTTGTATTTTTGATATACATGTTTCACTTTGTCCATAACTAAACATTTATTGAATAGAAATATATTTTGTTAATCTCAGTACGTTTCATGTCAAAGACGGCCAGTTGCGAACCTTTAAAATCGCAGACCTACTGCCATATAACAAGATTTCCCAATATAAAAGTTCCCAACCCCTCACCGATTAGTACAGCCACGATAAAAACGTAATTATACACACGAATGCGCATGATTCACGAAATATTTCAATACTGTATACATTTGCTACGCTGAAACAACTACCCACACGAAACTCAACTTTAATTCCATTACATTAAGTTCAAAATAAAAAATCAAAGTGAGTATTAAAAGTTTAAAGATGTAACAAATCCCTTGTATAACGTGTAAAGGGTTTTTAACTGTGTTTTAATGGTGGTTGAGCAGGTTTTGCCTTGCAGAGGCTGTGATATTTTATAGGAAAAGTGATGGTCGGCGTGGGAACCATCAAAATGGAAGCATGCCGTTTAGCCGTGAACGATATAGTCAGAGATATTGTTCAAATATTAATAAATACTTATTGACTCTTTAGTGTTATGACATTGTTGTTTCTTTTGTGTTTAGGGACTTTTGCATCTAATAGTAGTAGTTTTTAAGAGCACCTTACTTACCCACCAACCACCCATACTCCTACCCACCTCTCGGTGTACGGAGCTAATCGCGGGAGATGCACGGGGTTTGCTCACGGGTTCTATTCCCCAACGAGCAATTCTTGACTCCCTACAAATTGTTATAAGTGCCCTCTCGTTATATCACTCTCTCCTTTCTGGGGCCTGACATTACAGAAACAGAAGTAGTGAACATGGTCTCAACTTCGCGACCACAAGGGCTTTTTCTTACGTTCACTGCCCTTGAGTCCTGCGCACTCCGGGACGTGCCTCACTCGATCAACCTCCAGGTCGGCAGGCAGGACGCCGGCCTGTACTGGTAACGCCTCACTGCAGCACTACCTGTAGGCCTTGGTCAGTAAAATCAACGCTAGTTTTTGGGTGCGTAATAATGTACTCTGTACGTTACGTCTTGTATGTTACAAGTCAGAGCGTCGACACCAAATGGCTGCAGCATAGAGCAGATTGCAACATAGGTTCCGTGGTACATGAACCTAAGTGCCCGGTACTGCACACCCCACGATAAGGTAAGTACACTTCAGACCTTCCCGAAAGAGCTGGCGGCCTTCTTGCCCATGAAAACCCATGCAGCGCAAAGGATCTAGCATCATCTATGTGTTCTCCACCGGCCGCGGCGGACTGACCGATCATAAGGATGAATGGCCTCCCGATCGCTAGTATCACAGATACAATCGCGATCGAAGCACCATTTCCAATTTCCATGATCCACGATCAGCTTTTAAAACGACCCTTAATTGTCAAAGTCGAAGATTTGGCTGCGGCAAATGTTAACCTATTACGGGTTCCTCAATCGGTTAAGCTGTTTAAGATCGTCGAACATTTCTGTTCGATAACGAAGCGTTCGACGAAGCCTCGATCGCAAGCGTCAAATAGTCTGCGTATGTCACAAAACTTACACCGTCCGGTCTCGACAATTTAAGGAGATCGTCCAGGAAAAGTTCAAGTGTTCTCCGGAACACCGGGGTCATCCACAGCCATCACTACACATCGGCTCTTTGCTTTTTTTCTTTTTTTCTTTTTTTTTCTTTTTTTTTCTTTTTTTTTTATATTTGGCCTAATTCAGTTCCATTGCCGCAAATATGACATTCCTACTTTATAATTTACATCAAAATAATCTCAGCATGACATGTCTTGTTATCCACTAGCCATATCGCGATGCGCATCAGCAGGTGCCGATAGCTCGTTGATCGGCATTGTCCGCGCGTCAGCACGTCAGACTATCGTTATCACGCGGCTTGCCCCGCGATGACTGGACACATTTTAATTGAACTTTAATTATTCCTCTTATCTTTGATTCGGATCTTAATTTTTGATAGTCTCTTGGGCAATGCCGTGTCATAATCATCAAACTGCATCTGCTTGTTTTAAAAGTTAGCAATATTATAGTGCTATTGCAGCATTGTAGCCGTATAAGAGCCACAGTACACATGCGACTTTTAGACGCGGCGACTGGCGACTTTGCGACTGTCGCGATGCAGTCGCACGATTTAGCGACTCTCTGTGACTGGTCGCAGAAGAGTCGTGCAACAGTACACTGCATGTAGACGTTAATTGACATTAATTGATATACCTTAGCGACTAAGTCGCCGCGTCTAAAAGTCGCCCGTGTGCTGTCGCCCTAAGGAGGGAAGCTGTTGCTTGCCTGATGCCACTGAAAGAACGCATCCGTATTATTTTAGGTTGGTATTGCAAGGTAATAAAACTGACTACTGAAAAATGGCCCGATATTGTAGTTTGAACGTACGTTGTCGAACGAACGAACATATACGTAAGGAAGAATATATTTATTTGCTCAATTCCAAGTAACACAAAATTAGCTAATTGGTCTGAAACTCGGCATTTGCTGGTGTAACACTATCAGAGTGTAGACTATATCTGTATGTAAAACTGACAATTTACTAGAAAAAAAGAAAGACCATAACACAAAAGTATGGAAATAAGCAAATCAGAAGATTAGGCAGTTAAAAAAGCCTGTCTTATGACAGAACGTTTTTTATCTGCGTCAGTTAAGTTCTCTTATTATTATTATTCTTCTCTTCTCTTCTTTTATGAGCGGGAACTAAAGCCATTGACTCTCATTGGTACAGAAGCTATGGCGGTGGGCAGGACATGTAGCCAACTCTGATATTTGCTAAACGAAAAAAAACAGTATTTAAGTCAGATCGAATGCACGCGGGGCAGAGAATATAAAATATAAAACAGTTACTAGGCGAGCAGAAGAGAACAGAATACACTGGTCCACTCTGGAGGTTACCTTCCTCTGAGAGCCTAATGACTCATCATTTTTTTTTTTATTTAGACTTTCCAATGTATGTTACACTAATACTTAACAACTACTTACTTATTTAGTGATACAACGTTCGTTGCGTAATATTATAAGTATTATCTTTGGTGTAAGTCGCTGAATAGTCCACCCAAGATGCTGCCACCTTGTCGTGGTGGGGGGCTTGCGTGCCTCTGTGATCACTAAGGCTATGCCGGACAGGGATACCCATGCAGGTTAGGCTTGGGGGGAGAGGATACTAAGAGCCCCTTACCTCCGGGTCCTCCACCGTCCCTCTGAATCAGCACAGGGCGGCATGGATTGGAACGAGTCATTGGTGTGATTTGGACATTGGTGCCGGGCTTCTTTGGAGTACTGGGGTCAGGGCTCAGCATGGGAGCCTGACCCCATTACGCGGTTCCACGTCATTGTAGGGACTGTTCAGAAGCAACCGGACAGTCCCCAAGGAGAAGTCTGGCCTCTTCACCGAGGCCAGCCTGTCGTTGGAGGGATCCTGTTGCTTGCAGATCCGGGACCGTCCAATTGTAGCGGCTGAAGGCATCCGCAGGGGTTTAGTCGGTATTACAAGGTGTCGAGTCCGACATAGGTCTAGGAGCCACCTGGACTCCTAGGTATCATACGTAAATGTATTCCCCTGCGTAAACAAAAAGTAAAGATCGCTGAATAGTAATATTGTATCTATTACGAGCATTAAGTTATAATCTGTTTTTCATTCTGTATGCACTTGTACAGTGATCATGATTAAAAATATATTTTTAAATAACACATTTTTTTTTAAATATGTTTTTTAATAAACATGTTATTAATGTTACTTGTTATGTTAAAATATTATTAATTTTAGACTTTCTAGGTAGGTTAGGACTATAAGATAGTGTAGCGTAGCTACATCTAGCGGCGAATAGCAGAACTATACCGCTTTTGAAATTGTATTTAACGCAAAAGAGTTAAAATTTCGGCCATTGATTCATAACAATCTTATGTGTGTATATTTACAAATGCTTACTTATATTTTTATATTTATATTCCAAGGCTGCATAGCCTTTTTAACCTGGGGCAGGGCAGTAAACCGGGCCAAACGGAAGATGCAGACATTTACTGCGGGTTATTGGCTGAATATGATATCTGATATTATTTGAATTGTTTATTCGACTCGGACATAATATTGTGGACTGACTACTTGGTTAAGATGATGGGGAGTCGCTGGATGCAAGTGGACCGCCGCTGTTGCTCTATGGGGGAGGCTTATGTAGAGCAGTGGACGTCCTTAAGCTGGTGATGATGATGATGATGATGTTGATGATGATAATATTGTGCTTTGAGTTTATACTATGTATATAAAAAATTTAATTGAAAAATCTACATCTCTCATATATATATTATCTCATTAATATTTAAGAAAGTCACAAAATTAATTTCGTAATTTACATTATTATAACATACAAATTCTTGATTTATTTCTTTGTATATTATTTATACTTTTTGATAGCATGAACCCTGAAAGCCTGACACACTGGGTTTTTAATGAAAAACAATGGTATTGTCTTATGCACTTATTATTCTTCTTTTGAGTGTTATCTAACAATCACACACGCGAAGTTTTTGGTAAACTCGTCAAACGCCGTCAGGCCGGACTTGTGTAAATTTGGCCTGACACAACTGTAACACGTCATGTCCAGCCAAATCCTGGCACCTGGCAACCGTACCTACAAAGGTATTACGGACCTTTCATTGGGAGCAAGATCAGCCAGACTAACGTACCAAACGAAACTCGATAGCTTAGACATCGATTTTAATGTGGATGTAAGCGAGAGGCACCTCCCCGGTCGCGCCGGCCACATTCACCTGCGATGCAGCAATCACACTTCCTCTCAGTTCAAATAATAATTAATATTATATTTATTTTAATACTAGCTGCTAGCCGCGGTTTCGCTCGCGTGGTTTTTCCCATTTAGGTACCTACACATTTTCGAACAACGGACAATAAATACCTACAATATTTCAACAATAAGCTAAATAACTCTTGTTTAGAACTCTGACGTTTCTGTCAAACATTGGACAGTAGCAATTTGTTCATTTGATTACTAAAGACACGTCATACTGTTTTGCACTTACTTATAATTAATTAATAATGCCATCTATAGCGCTTATTTCATTGATTTGATATAGTTTTTTCGTAATAAAAAGGAGCCTATGACTCTTCTGTGTTTCAAATATCTCTATACTAAATATCACATTTGATGTTAAAGAAAGACAAACAAACAAACCACTTTCGCATTTATATTATTAATATGGACCGACGTCTATTGACCGGATATCAATGGGCTTCCGGAAAATTGAGAGTGAGAACTTTAAGCAGGCATTATATGAGCCAGAGCACCTACCTCTGCGCTCATCCCAGCTCAAATACTTCCCTCTCACAATGAACACAAAACCTGTCTTCTGAGTGGATCCGATCCCGCGACAACACATCCCTTTAACCACTGCACACGTTTGAAACTCATAAAAATGCCAAGAAAAAGAGAAACAGCTAGTAAATTCCATAACCCTGGTGTTTACGGCGTATGAATGTACAGGGGGTTGATTTTGTTTATCTGCCGCGGAATGAATTTACACCGCCCTGTAGGTTCGGTGTTTTCTTAGCGTTAACGGTAGGCGTCGCTGCTTTAAATCTGGTGGGTACATTTGTAGGGCTGTCACTGATACTGATATCAATATTTAAAAAAATAATAAATGCGTTTTATTGCCATATACATGTTATGTAAATCTGGCCCCTAAAGTAGTAAATACTGGATTTTAGAGACCAGTGCCTTCTTCGTCCTTAATATTTTTTTAATTAATATATAATATTATATAATCTATACTAATAATATAAAGCTGAAGAGTTTGTTTGTTTGAACGCGCTAATCTCTGGAACTACTTGGTCCGATTTGAAAAATTCTTTCAGTATTAGTTAGTCCATTCAGCGAGGAAGGTTACTTTTTAACCGACTGCGGTAAAAAACGGATTCACGTAAACGAATAATATATAAATTATAATTTTTAAGTCACAACTCAAAATTGTGGTAGATATTATGGCCGTGGTTACATTATACATACTAAGTAATATAATTACAGACAGGAATAGCAAAATACTTAGTTACTGACCATTTGTCGGATTTTCTTGATAATTATGACGTATGTGGTCTAAGGTCAGCAGTCTACATTATTTAAAACTTTAATTTCTTTACAACCATAGTAAGTTGAATACAAAATTTGTTAGGTTACAAATTAAAGTAAAATAAAACTATTACTTTAACTCATTCGAATTAACCGACGACGAAGGTACTCATATGCTATTCGGCTATTCTGTCGTAGTTTGTGCGATGCTAAAAGGTGCTCCAGGTACTCTGAGAGACAATAGCTACAAATATTATTGGCAACAGATACTAGTAAGTAGTAGTAATATGCTACAGCACGTCGCTACTTCTTATGCTAGTTATCGCAAATGATACTTTTGCTAAAATCCGTCAAATTGTAAGTGCTAAAATAGAAAACATAATTGTAGTGTACACTGTACAGGCTATAATGAGTAAATAAATAAATATATAATTGTTCATATTCGTAATAGGATGTATGTTTCTATAATCTATTGTATTTATATTCTGCCGTCTTGCTGAACGAACATGCAGAATGAGACCAATGAGAGTCATTGGAAGATGAGAGTCAAACGATGAACTATGCAGATCAGTTGCTAGAGAGCAGAGCTGAGGTACAGACGAGACTCTTAACGTGCATTACATAAAAAATAGTCGGGTTTTTTAATTGAATTTACAAAACGCGTCATCGCCAGCCCTATTCCCAAAATGTTGCCACTTACGCCCCCCCGCTCACAATACACTGTATGTTATAATTTTTGCCTTCCCCAAATATATTCGGGAACAAAAGGAGCCTTAATGAATGTATCGCGGATTCGAAGCCGTGATTAAGCATTGTTGCCGAAATCTCGACGCGTTTAAGGATATTTTTATTTGTCTTATTGGAGGGTAGGTTTTTATTGTTTAAAAATATCTATTATGGAAGTTGTGTACTATTTTAGAGATTTACCAAGATAATGAAGTATTTTTCTTGGTGTCACCCTTGTGTTACATACGTGATGGTTCACTATGTGATATTCCACGCTGCTGATGAATTGGGCCTTCTTGACCGGGAGGTATCTCGCTCTCACATGATACCGTAATAAAAGTTCTATTTTAATCTATACATAAAATAAAATAGTAAAATTCGTGTGTCTGTACATTGAATATATTTACGAAAACTAATTGGGGGCGATGTTAAAATAGTTTAAAAACACTTTTCAATGTTTATAACTTTTTTATCTGTGTATTTGTCTATTTGCCCAGGTCAAATTCCGAAATTATTACGGATTTGAATGTACCTTTTTGTGGTGTATAGATAATAGGCCTGGTCAACATCAAAAATACTTTTTACTGCTGTAAAATCGCTTATTCCTACGGGAAATCGGAATATCGCATACTGCAAGCAAACAATAACAAATCACTTTATAATATTACTACGGGAACGAAGTCCAGCTATAAATTAATATTTATACAGAGGTGTTACTCTCTTTAACCCCATCTCGTCTATAAGCCACTGGCTACTCACAATCTCAAAAATTGCAAAGCTATAGATAAGTTTTCAGGCAGTATCATTAGAGTAGCCAACTTCCCCAGTCGTGTCCGATTTTGCTACAATGCAGCAATGCCACTGCCCATTGTGTCTCTCATCTAAGCTTCCTTGATAATATCGACGTATAAACAAACGCGGACAAAGTCGCGGGTATAAACTAGTAGCGAATAAAATAACAAAAATAAAACCGTCTACCCACGATTGCTTGTGAAATCCGAAGACGTTTCTATTATCATTAGCGCTCCGTC
>LUGF01003328.1:118716-138570 GCA_001625245.1 Calycopis cecrops | reverse complement strand
GTCCGGCCGAGTAATTCAAGCCGAGATTTTGCCTTTTGATGGGACACGCTACCTAATTCTTTACTTCACAACATATTATGTGTTTATTTATTTCTTTTTTTATTTAAAAAAACATCACTGTAAATGATTTTTCTCTTAGTAGCTATTTGTATCCGTTACTTCTTGACATCAGATGATCCGATGGATATAAAATAAGTGGTAATTTTATTTAATTTAATAATAAATAAATGCAATGCTCATTGATATTCATAAACATCAGGACAAAGTCTCACAAAATCAAAAAACCTGGCCACACGACTCTCGAAGAGATGATTCGATTGTTCTGAAGATTGGTTTAAGTCTCCGCATGTGAACTTAATTAATGAGAGTGAACGAATGAGTAAGCTTATTCCGTTCACTCATTCCGCTCATTCATAAGCTCCTCGAGTGTAATTGTGTGGTGCTGATGAGATTTGGGTGAGTAATCTCATTGTCACGATGAGATTAATTATGAATTACCTATATTGTTACATTATTACTGTATATCAATATAGAGTGCGAGCGAGTATGTGCCTTATGGTCACTATAACACCCTTATTTTTTATGGTATAGGGATGCAAACGAGCAGTCGGTGACATTGTCATGACTACCAAGTACCAACGTACATAGACATCCGCGTAGAGGTTATACATCTGTATATGTGCGGATGTCTATGTACGGGCAACGCATCGACGTTGCTCTACTTCCTCCTTCCTTGTCCTCTCCATGGGCCACCGGCTACTTACCACACGAAAAGTGACACCACAGCTGTCATTTTACGCCAGTATCATGTACGCGAGAGGTCACTACCCGGTCGTGACAACCCAATTCGGCTGCACAAATCCAAGCAGCGGGGCACTATCTCTACCATACCGATGTGAGATGACTATATTGTCGCGTTTAGTGCGGTGTAAGTATCAAGCGCAATACACACTGAGCCCGCCGGGCCGCCGACAAAGCCCGGCGACACAACCCGGAGGCCTGTATGAAAAGAATCATGTCTGCAACATGTGCCTGCGCGTGTTACCTGCCGACATGTTGGCGGCTTGGGTACGCTTGCGCTCCCCCAACAGCTTCGTTACCTTTGGAGCATCGTCTCAAGCCGCCGACATGCCTCCGACCAAATTATCCGACTTGTAATAAGTGGAGCCGCCAACTAGACCGCCGCGGCCGACTAAAAGTTGCCGACATAATATGTCGCGCGGCGGCCCGGCGGGCTCAATGTGTATTGCGCTTCATGTGACTCATGGAGGTAGGAGGAGAAAGGGGGGCATCGTATCTATAAAACCTCTATGCTTATCTTTAGGCGTCGCGGTCGGTAGTCGTAAAAAGAACCGTGGAAATGGTAGTTTGTCTTTATATACTATAAATATACATACTATAAAAAAATACCTTACAATACGCGACAGACTAGTCATCATTACAAATCTGTAATAAGTAGGTTTCGATGGTCCTTTGAAGGCAAAGCGGAAGGAGGTCCGCATAGAGGTTCATGCGGATGTTTGTGGACTTCATGCACAGCTATCTGGTATTGTACATTCTCCAGGACAGTATATACTGTAGCGTTAGTTAAGTGTATTCCGCAGTGATAAGGGCTCATTGAAAGTTAATGTTTTCTGTTCGTATGAATATTTCAAATGTGCTCGATCGGCGATAGTGCGGAGACGAATTCACTTGTGGTACGGATAGCAAAGAAATATTATGTGTTTTGGTTAATTTTTTTGGTCCTCTATTTACCTTCCATCGCTTTAGTTACGAAGCAACGTTGTTCGTTAATATAAATCTTAACATAGCCTATATAGGGTTATTTTTAAAACACCAGTAAGCTATCAGATATAGAGAGCTTACATATTGTTTACAATAAAATATTTTATTTTACGACTTTTCATAATTAGCATTTTTTTCATACAAAAATAATTAAATTTCGTCCGAGCGTTATAAGTGCGTCGTATAATACACATAAGGTCAACAAAAGCGCAGAGCGTGCGAGTCTCGCATCCCGAAGTTCAGTCTCATACGAATGAAACAGATTTTCAAAACAAATTTTAGAGATTTAGAGGTACCTACACATTTCACCACAATTTTTGAAGTAAAACTTCCATACGCGCGCTCGACATGGGGTGTCTCCCTGGCGAGAGCGTTACAAAAAAAAAGACGTCGGGAGAGGCCAATGAAAGTTGTCATTCAAATTCAAAATTCAAATTCGATTTAAGTGAAACTTTTTTGTATTTAAAAAATAAATATCAAATGACAAGTTATGTCATTGTAACTACGGTAATAGATATAGAACAATAGATAATGTATTTATAAATTAATTTGTCTATTAAATCAATACAGTTTTACTTCAGTTGTGTGGTCACACGCACACACTTTTTATAGAACAGTATGTGTTTTATTTTAAATGTACATTTAAAAATTAAAAAATCATTTAAAATTAATTTATCGAAGTCACACACGGTGATGATGCTTTCATATTAAACGATAACAAACAAATGAATATACACAAATAAATAGTCTTTACTTAAAAAAACTACACATATTTTCAGTAGTACATAAGTAGATAAAACAAAAGTTCTATTTGAAATAATGTAGATCTTGCAAGATTGGTCTGAAACTCGGCATGTGCTGGTGTAGCTGTCAACTACAATTTTCCGCTTAAGCAGTCCGGTGACCCACGGACATGCCAGCAAAAAAATATTATTATGTCCGGCAGTAGAAGTCTTCTGACTGCGCATAAAAAAATAAATGATTTTTTCTATGCAGATATTTTTTTGCCGTCCGTACCATTTAGCATGGGTACGGTACACTGCATGTTCTCAGATAAGCGGTGCACACATTAAGCTGCATTTAACCCCGCGGCCGGCTGAACCGGACGAAAGGTTACAGGCGCGTTTGTTTCCGCACCGACTCCGGGACTATCGAGATATCGACCGGTATCGGTAAGTGTTGGGCCACTGGTTTTTCAAATTAGGGCTGTATGAGATATGTCTTTCTTCTGGAGTTTACTTTCAAAAATGATACCTATGCTCGTAGTATGAAAAATGTGTAAGGATTGAAATCGTGTGAAACATAACGCTCAGCGTCACGCTTAAGTTTTCCAAGTGCGCAGATGCCACTGGAGTTAGCTCTTTAAGAAATTATTCTGAAGATAATGATGCGCTTGTGACAATGTAAGCACGATACAGTGCACAACTTCTTAAATATACAACCCTTTAGGGGTTGAATTGTTAAATCATACCTCAGAAATCTTTATGGGCTCTTGCACTATAAAATTGCATGATCCAATACAATTATTATCACTAGGTATATCTAATATATAAAATTCTCGTGTCACAGTTTTCGTTGCCATACTCCTCCGAAACGGCTTGACCGATTCTCATGAAATTTTGTGAGCATATTGAGTAGGTCTGAGAATCGGCCAACATCTATTTTTCATCCCGATATTCCCACGGGATCGAAAGCTACGCGGGTGAAACCGCGGGGCGCAACTAGTCTAACATATAAAATTCTCGTGTCACAGTTTTCGTTGCCATACTCCTCCGAAACGGCTTGATCGATTCTCGTGAAATTTTGTGAGCATATTGAGTAGGTCTGAGAATCGGCCAACATCTATTTTTCATCTCGATATTTCCACGGGATCGAAACCTACGCGGGTGAAACCGAGGAGCGCAGCTAGTAGTTCATACAGATACATAAATATTACTTACTTTCATTAGAAGCATAACAGGTTGATAATGATGAACATAAATGCTTCAAACAAAAACCTCCACAAATCCTCGTCGCAGCGCCATCCCCTTTCAATTCCCATTCCACATCATTTCTATCCATTATGTTTAATTTCTCGTGGCGTATGTCTCGGATTTTTCTCCGGAGACAGACTGGGATTATTAGATTTTCTCCAGTCTGTGGCACAGAATTTTCCAGACTTCCACCCGACGTATGTAAATTTCCACTAATTTTCATAAGACCCGCAATACTTTTCCTCCGTTCAATTGAATCGAATCGGAATCATTGTATTAGCGGTGTGTTTAGTACGTTTGAAAAGAACCTCTATGGATTAATCGAGAGGGTATTTCGATTGTGATCTGAGTAGCACTGATTCGATCCCGACATTTGCCATTTTGAAAATAATTATCATTTTTGATTATAAATACTTAAAATACAAAGATATAATAATTAAAACATTGTCTGACCAAGTCAATGTAAAATAATGAAATTTGATTATCATTTTCATTTAAGTCAGTTGTAGCGAGAAGTCCTTTTTCATGGTATAGAGCGGGGCAAAAGAGTAGTCGGAGCCATTTTCATGCGTACCGCCCGCATCAGCAAAAAGGTGCAGCAGATTTGTTGCCCTCCTTCCTCTTCTCTCTGTCAGATATTTACATATCGCACGAAACGCGACAGCACAGCTGTCACTGTACGCCGGTGTTGTGTAAGCAAGAGGCACCTCTCCGGTCGTATCGATTTGGCTGCAATGCAGGTTGGCAATACCTCTTACAACACCTCTGATTACAATAATATTTATGAGTATAGTATATAATAATATTATTAGCGAAATTTTCCGACTGCTCACACGCCCTATGGCTCTTGGATATGTAGGTGTTATTGAGCAGAAGTTACAACCCATACTTCTGACGAGCCAGGTGCGGCCCACGTCTAAGGTACCTCCGCTCGCGCCTGCCCGTACATACATGTCACAATCACATTACCCGCTGCAATTATGTTAAATTGTATTGCAAGAGACACTATACGTTCACGTTTTCCATTACCCGCCCACAAACTTACCAATACAGCCTTCACCACCTTATCACCATCACTTAAGGTTGGAATTCCTCTGCCTGGGCACATAGCCGAGGTGGCAGAGCGGAGTCATTCGTAAAATTGCTGACTGCGATTGTGGTTTTATAAGTCTGTCGGAGGCTCATGTAGGTTTATCTTTTTTTAGGAGAACGAGCTGGGTCGCCTGTTGGCAAGTGCTCGATGGTCTAAGAACGTACCGTTAGTGGACTAACTAAATGAGCAGTAGCTGTAGTGTGTAGCCGAATTGGGCCGGGACGACCGGGGAGGTACCTCTCGCTTATAGGATACCAAAGTAGTGGGATAGCTGTGCTGTCGCGTTTAGTGTAAGTAGCCGGTAGCCCATGGAAGTTGGTGGAGAAAGGAGGAGGTAGACTAGTGACCGACTCGTGGTCTAGTAATAATTATTTATCTGCGAAACCCCTGGTATTGACGATGTCTATGGGAGGCGGCGATAACTTACTATCACATCCCGACTGCTCCTTTTTTTTTTTATAGTACTGGGGGCAAACGAGCAGTCGGGTCACCGAGATGATGGTGTTTTCCGACGCCCACAGACATCTGCAACACCAGGGGTTTTGCAGTTGCGTTGCCGGCCTTTGCCTGCTATGCTGTAAAAACAAGTTTAATAATAAATCACGAGCTCACGGCTCCAATTCACGGGTCACATTAAATTTGTTATTAAGAATTTTCATTATCTAATAATACTTCAAAGTTGGCGGTTTTCGTCAAGTAGTCGCCGAAATTCGATCCAAATTATAAAAAAGAACCATCTTTCAATACAGATTGATTCACTTTTTTTATAAAAACTAGTTTTGAAAATGTTTGTGTTGGTAGTTATTCAATGACTAATAGGTAGTTAAACCAATATTCAATTTCTCAAACACAAGCAAAAAGGCGGTGAAAGTTTAATGAAAGAAAGAAAGAGAATAATTTATTCATCACAAAATTATGCTATCAGAGACAAAATTAACACGACTTATTATCAATAAATAAATAATGTGACCAACAGGTGGTCACTCAGCATTTGTCACGTCACTACATAATGACGTGACACTGATTTTCAGTGTCTCGTCATTTTCATTCAATTAAAGCGATACATGTATGTTATTATAATTATGTTATTATAGTAACAAACGCGGCCGAATTGTGGTTCTGCCTTTGTCGTCACGGTTTTTTTTCTTTTTTTTGTTTGTTTTTATGGTATAAGGGGGCAAACGAGCAGTCGGAGCCATTTTTTTATGGCTACCGACCCCTATAGGCTATGCAGATACGCTGCCCTCTTTTCTCCTCCTACCTCCATGGGCCACCGGCTACTTACACAGCGCACGAAACGCGACAGCACAGCTGTCACTTTACGCCGGTCTTGTATAAGCGAGAGGTGCCTCCCCGGTCGTGCCGCGGCCGGCCCAATTCGGCTGCATGCATGCAGTGTGGCACTACCTCTTACGAGGTATCAAGTAGAACACAGCATCACATCCAGACATGTTGGGAGAAGCGAAATAAGACGACCGGATTGATCTTAGTAACCGTAAGTAAAAAAGAGGGAACTGTGGAGGAGACGGACGAAGCGCTTTCTGTTCTCTAGTTCTCTCTTCTTTAGAGTAGGATACAAAGAGCATCATGTTCTCTACATTCACTAATGCTCGTAACAGCGGCGAGGATGGAAGAGGATAACACCTCATCCTATTGTCTTGTGCCCATGTTAGTAGAGTTGTCTGCCTTGGAAGGTGGTATAAGTCTGTGTTTTTTTTAATGGTGTGGGGGCAAACGAGCAGTCAGCGCCATTTTCATGACTACCGACGCCTATAGACATCCATATAGAAACTACACAGATGCGCTGCCCTCCTTTCTCCTTCCACTCCTATAGGCCACCGGACACACCGCACGAAACGCGACAGCACAGCTGTCACTTCGCGCCGGTGTCGTGTAAGCGAGAGGTGCCTCCCCGGTCGTGCCGGCCCAATTCGGCTGCATGCAAGCATGCAGTGTGGCAGTACCTCTTACTACGTTTGCGTTACTGTTGGCACTTGTGTTGTTTCAGTGGTATTGTGCATCAAATACCACCAGACCCAAAGTGGAGGCGTGAGTCCGTCTCGCCGCGACTGCAACACGTCTCGACGTTATTATAAAGGCGAGGATCTAATGCGACTACCGTTAGTGAAATCGGAGGCGGCGTGTGTGATTATATGTCTCGCAAATTAACCCCGGCACACGGATGTGTACTATACTAGATGTGGCTATACTTTTTTTTTTATTTTTTTTTGTTTTTATTATAGCGGGCAAACGGTAGTCGGATCCATGATTACCGACGCCCCTAGACATCCGCATAGAGGCCATACAGATGCGTCGACTCCATGGGCCACAGGATACTTACACACCGCGCGTTCTGGTCCAATTCGGTTCTAATGAAGTGTGACACCAGCTCTAGTGTATAGGTATTTTAAATATTAAAGAAGTATTCTTGTAAAGCAGCATTACAACTGACATGGGCCGTCGCGCCCTGTATGGTCCTTCTGCTCTGCTTCACATAAAACTAGCGTGAAGTGACTATTGAGTGGCGCTTCGTGTGGCTATTGAAAGAATGGGATGAAGAAGAGAAAATCTTCTATGTAACCATTAACCATGCATATGGCAGTAGTGAACAAAAAATTCCGAATATAGCATAGGTGCTATAAGCCAGCTCGAAGTAATGGTAACGCGTTTCGTGCGGCTTGCAAGATGCCGGTAGTTTCATGAACTATCCGCCGGGCCTTATCAATGGATGGAAGAACAAATGGAAAGACAGAAATGAACAGGAGTGAACAAAGGAAAGACACGGCTCTGCGTAATCTCTGGTTTAGGAATATCCAGTTTTTCCCCATAATTACACTTCTCGAACAAGAAATTGACAAATTTATTTTTTATAATGTACCTATTTAGTTATTCCTGACTTTCTATCGAATATCGCAGCTTTCTTGCAATAAATCTCCAGTTTCGCTTCACAGGCCAGTGTTTCGGTTCAATCGGTAACTATCGTACTTTACTACCGTTATGTTTTTTGCAAAGAAAATTTTGGAGCTTACTCCATAAAAATAAAAGGTCTGCGAATGGAAAAAAAATCATCATATTATTACTAAGAGAAAAAAGAAGGCACTTCTAGTAGATTCTATAGCCGCGTTAGACGATAATAGTGTTGGGTTGACGCTTCTTTCATATTCCTCGGCTCAAGGTGAGTAAGTGGCAGATGTGTTAATGCAGCGAATTAGCACCAATTACGGTTTCTCTGCAGCCCGGGGATTGAGTTACGTCGGCGCTTAATGCTCCGCACTCGACTTTGCTTGCTTTTTAGTGGAGTTATCTTATGGATGTGAAGTTTTTACTAGCTGACTTGATAGTCCTGTCTTATTTGGAGCATTTATGGTCACTGATGTTATGTGGCAGAAAGTCAGTCAAATACGTCACTTGATTGTCTGTCACTGAGCTATGTTATAATATTACTTAGAGTAAAGTACACTGCACTATGTGACTAAAAGGTTCTACCTAATCTAGTCTAATAGGTTTTTTTGGTGGCCATTAGAAGAGGAGGGAAGAATAGCAACAAAATCTTTTTCGTTTGCTCCCTTATGGTCGCCGCACACTTATCAACTCAGTAAGGGATCGTAAACGCCTCGCCTAGAAAAGCGAAGACGATACAATTACGTTACGTTTCCCATTAGTGTGCGTTGCAGTATGAAGTTTCAAACAAAAAATACTGACCGGCTCGAGGTGACACGGTTACGATCCCTTTTCGAGTTGATAAGTGTGCGGCGACCATTACACCTACCTGTATAGTAAAAACTACATAAATACATCTTTATTGTGGCAAACATACATATGCCAATGGTTCTTAGTTTTTTATGAGTTAGTCCCTGTGATGTTCTGCGGCAAGTCATTTCAAATTTTAACGGTAGGCACATATAAAAAAAATCTAAACAGATAGGAAATAGTATAAGGGGGCAAACGAGCAATCGGAACCATTTTCATGACTACCGGAGTCCATGGACATCCGCATAGAAGCTATACAGATGCGTTGCCCCCTTCCTCCATGGGCTACCGCCTACTTAGAAACCGTTTGAAACGCGACAGCATAGCTGTTACTTTACGCCGGTCTCGTGTAAGCGACCGGTACCTCCACGGTCGTATCGGTCCAATTCCACTACATGCATGCAGTGTGGCACTACCTCTTACTTGAAAGTAGTACCTATCTAGCTCTCACCTATTTGATATAAATCCCATAAACACGAACGTATCTACCTACTTTTGTACTTCTCTCATGCTAATGGTATGTCGCCCCCATATAGATAACATAAAATACAATAGATAAGAATCACAAAAAAATAGTTTTATCACCAAAAAATATTGACAAAATTCCATGCGGATAAGACCGCGGGACATAGCTAGTAAGAAAAACATAACAGGGCAGGTAAACCTTTATGGCTGTACGTGCCCATTTTCTAAAAAATGTTTAATGAGCTCATAGGCGTGCCATCAAATAATCTTGACTTTGTTATAACTGGAAAAATAATAATAATAAATATTAACCAACTAAAAACTCATTATTAGCAGTAAAAAAACGTTGCCAAAATATTGTGTTGCGTGCCAACCACTGGCACTCGTGCCAGTGGTTCGCCATCCCTGACATACAGTATCTAATAATACGTAAAAAGTAGGTTCACTGTTCTAGTATTCGTTCGGCTTGTGATGGATGTTTTGCCATCATTTGAAGGCGAAACGTAATTCGTGATATCAAATCGCATGTATTTATATGTTAATGCCCTCTAACAAGTAAGTAAAATGCTTATAAATATTCAAACGACATTGATGTAAAATTTGAAGATAAGTGAAGATAATCTTTGTTTGCTTGTGAGGGTTTGTATAGTATTTTTGCTCACTTACTTGATGCATAAAATAATTGGGTTGTTCTGGAAAGACCTAAGAAGACCAGACTTCTCCTTGGGGACTGGCCGGCTGCCTTTGAAGGTTCCTACCCTGACCCCTGTCCTCAGTACTTCAAAGGAACACCCCACCAATATTTACAAAATTTGGACCCGTCATTCGTCCCCATCCACGCCGCCGGTTGCTGATTCAGAGGGATGGGTGGACGACTCCTCAACTGAGCTACTATTAGTCTGTCCTTTCCCCCCAAGCCCTGTCCGGCATAGCCTTGGGGATCATAATATAAGGCTACGGTAACCACGTACCATCAGGTGGGCCGTATGATTTTTTTGCCACCGTTGTGGTATAAAAAAAAAGCCCCTCACCACGGCTGCATCATCGGGGGGTAAGCACAGCCACCAATCCCCAATGTAATCCAGCAGTTAAGTGCGGCGAGAGCGAGAGGTTCTAAGTGTTAACCATACAAAAATATACAAAGCAATCCTGTCCCAAAAAATATCTGTAACATTGTCCAATAAATTGCCAATTCAATTTTGTTGGAATAGAAATTGTAATTATTTTATTGATCTTTTTGATTCAAAAATTGAATTAATGCCCGAGATTTGAAAAAATATGAGCAATTAAATTGTGTAAAACTCTTACTTCAGAAACACGTTCGTTCTTAATGAGTAACCTCCAGTAAGTATCGGAGCTCTTCATATCCCTTAGGTAATTAGGTCCCTTAGGCCCTACAGGTTCGGATAATATAAAAGAAGTGCTTTCGTCTAGGCTTCAACAGTGGCGCAAAACCCGCGAATCGAAGATGGTAACAATCATTGCATATCTATTCGTAATACATCGCAGCCACACATTTCCCGTGTGCCCAAACAATGGGGAGTTAAGCATTATTTGTATACTGTACGATACGCGCTAGAAACACACGTCAGCCCGAATTAAACTGGCATTAGGGGTGATTTGGATAAGTGCCGGATGTTTTGATCGGCGCGGAGATAAACGCACATACATACGTATTGTATGTTACCTTTTTATTGACGTGCTTATTTGTTTCTAGGTAAATATATAATATCAACAACACAACATTTTCACGCCCGTACCTTAACACTTTCCTTGCTTCCTCCATCAATTCATAACTCTCTTCCTAGGAAGTGTGTGCTTTAGACTACACAACTGAAGTAAAACTTAATTATTGATTTTCATTACCGTAGTTACAATGACGTAATATGTCATATGATATTTATATTTTAAACACAAAAAAGTTTCACTTAAATCGAATTTTTAATTTGAATCACAAATTCCATTGGCCCGATGTGTGATTTTTGTAACGGTATCGCCAGCTTACTACCAAGTCATGCGCGCGTACCTACAGCAGTTTTACTTCAACAGTGCAGTCGAATTGGCCGGCACCAGGGAGGTACCTCTCGATTGAAGAGCACGTTAAGTGCTTGGTTTGCATCAGCTGCTTTCTTTCCTTCCCTTTCTCTACGATGGAATACCAAGCGCATTTGTGTCTCCGTACACATTGGCTATCCTGCTCAGTTGCTTTGTTACATATTATGCATTTTTTTTAATCGGGCTTGGCCCACCACCAGGATCAACAACCACAACGACCGACCCTATAGAAATGGCCGTGGTACCTGAAGGCTGAAAGAATTTTTCTTATCTTTTTTGAACCTGACCTTACGCTGTGAAGGCGAAGAGAAACCCAATACAGCCTCAGCGACGAGATTGTGTCCAAACTCAGCTAGGATATAGGAGGAAAGCAATAAACAGAAGAGAGAAAATAACAAATACAATTACTCTTTAGAGGGATTGCCTGTTGAACCATCTAGACTCTCGTAAAGTGCACCTTAGGCATTAGCGTAGCCATCATTAATTCATTTCCATATTACATTCGTGTTACAGTAATTTTATTAAATTAAAATAGTGACATCTAGTAGCAAATATGAAAACAATATAGTTTACAAATTTACAGTGCCCTCTAGACCCCGATCTATGAACTTGTTAGTGATCTCTGAGAAATAAAGTTAATTTTCTGCTGTGTCGCTAGATGGCGCGAACATGAAGCTTGTGTATTTCGCAAAAATATTATACTATCAGTAATCAGTATGATATAGGTACTATAAATAACAGATATTTTTTTTACTCAATGTTTTCTCGTTATGGGATATCTATAGTGATGTCTACTGATATATTTATTTCTTTAGAGAGTAAGGGAGCAGATGAGCAGGGCTATACTTTTGGATTTTACACTGTAAGTGGTAAGAGGTAGTGCCACACTGCCTGCTTGCATGCAGTCGAATTGGGCCGAGGAGGTACCTCTCACTTATGTGAGACTGGCGTAAAGTGACAGTTGTGCTGTCGCGTTTCATGTTATTAAAATAGGTTTAATACTTGTTAGAAAAGATACATGTTTACAGTAAAGGAAATAGGGATATAGACAAGGGACCTTCAAATTGTGATATGAAATATCGTGATCACCGCTGGCGCGGCGCTAATGCTAAGAGTGATTTAAAGAGTGAATAAATCACTGCTACTATTACGGCGATTTTCTACAACTGCTCAGAGCGATTTCTGCTACTCAAATATCACTCTTAGGCACACCTCTAGTCCTAATATCCTAAAGCGTCTTATAATATACTAGCTGCGCCCCGCGGCTTCGCCCGCGTAAATTTCGATATCGTGGAAAATCATTCCATGGCATCCCTCAGGAACATTTTTTCGGGATAAAAGCTATCCTATGTTACTTCTAATACCTCCAAGAACATGTGTACAAAATTTCATGATGATCGGTTGAGCAGTTTTCGCGTGAAAGGGTAACAAACAAACTTACATTCGCATTTATAATATTAGTATAGATTATGGGTAACCAGTGGCGGAACTACAGGGTGGCAAGTCGGTAAAGGCAAAAAAAATGCCACGGACTCCTAGACGGAAGGGGACTCCGTAGAGAGGAGAACTCCAACTAAAAAAAGCTTCATGTTGGCCCATCCGATGAATTTACCACGGGCCTCGAGCGGTGTTACGCCAGTGTGAGTAACGCTTTTATTGTTGTACTAGCTGCGCTCCGCGGTTGCACCCGCGCAAATTTCGATCCCGTAAAAACATCCCATAGCATCTCATAGGAACATTTTTTCGGGATAAAATATAGCCTATACGGATTCGGAAGAATCCCTCTAAGTAATGGTAAAAGAAATTTTGAAATCGGTCCAGTAGTTTTTGAGTGTATTCAATATAAACATACCTACAAAAATCTATATAATATTAGTATAGATATGCAGAAGTTGTGTATGTTCATTACTCTTTCAGGTGGAGAGTAATGAACTGAATTGGTTAAAATTTTACACGGATTTATTCTGGTCGTTTTTCCGCGATACCGCGGAGCTTAGCTAGTAATGTATAAAATAATGTAACTTGATAACTGACATTTTTTTTTTCTTTTTTGTGGTGTAGGGGGTCAAACGAGCAGTTCCGACTGCTCGACATGCATTGCGTGCTTTCATTTTCTTGACTACCGACTCCCATAGACATCGGCATAGATGTTATACAGATGCGTTGCTCTCTTTTCTCCTCCATCCTCCATGGGCCACCGGCAACTTGCAGTTTAGTTTACAGTCACTTAAAATTTTACAGTTTTTAAAAGTTAAAGTTTTAGGCAATATTGAACAGAAACACAATTTCCGACATAATGTTACGCAAAATCTTATATTTTCTTTAAAAATGAATACAATTGCATTTGAACTTTGGGCTGTAATTCATTGACGGGCTATTCATAATTTTATTACACGAAATATTATTATAAAAATTCGCTGCCTCTGGCTCCTCTGCAGTCTAACATAAAAAAAAAATGTTTTAGTGATGTTTATTTTTACCCTTTTTTATAATTTTGATTATATTGCTGGTACGGACATAAACTTTATGATATTTAGCTTTTTTAACTCATAAAAAATACTATTTTGAGCACTTTTCGAAAAAGGTCTCAAACAAGTATATGCAGGTAGATGTTACGACGTAGGCATCCGCTAAGGATTTTTAGAAATTCAATCCCTTAGGGGGTGAAATAGGGTGTTGAAGCTTATGTGGATTTCTTAGATATTAAACGCTGGTGAAAGTGCTAAGCATAGCTAGCAGGTAAATAATATATCTTTAGGTAAGGGGTAGTGTCATTGCTAATTGCTATCAAGTTGTAAGAGACTCATGGCCGCTTGGAATCGATGATGGGGTGAAGTGATTGAATAAACCAGCGGTCGGCGACCTTTTCGCAGGCGCGAGCCACCAGGGGGTAAAATAAACTAAAGGTGGACCCATACATTTAGAATGTACCAGATACACAATGTCAGAACAGAGGCGAGACAAAAGAATATTTGACAAATGTCAGAATTACTACAAAAACCTACGACAAAAACACAATTAATATGACTTTGATTAAGCGAGTCGCTTTGGCCTCTTACTCGCTAAAATAATGGTCCCCTAAGTACTTCATCTACTTTCTCTTTCCTTTTCCGATGATTGGAACTTAATTTGAATGTCTCGCTCCCACGCTTTGTACATCTTTCACGTACTGAGAACAATTCTAAACCTATGGGTGGACCACAGTCCACTCATGTGATACAAACCCTAGAAGCCTATACTTACAAACCCTAGAAGCCTTACTTATAAATACCTACTTATAATTTTGATATTTATAACTCATTTCACCGCTAACTACTCGCCGACCGCTGGAATTAATAATCAATTATTTTATCCGCTTACTCAGTAGTAAGGTAATATTGGTTATATTATCTCTTTTTCTACTATCTTATATTTGCAATGTTATCAAATATATTGGTTTAACTTAATTGAATAGTTTTGTTATGAAATATTTTTATTTCTTTTGAAATAAAAACCCTTATTAAGGCACTGAAATAATACAAATAAATTATACTCAGAAAAATCAAACTGACCTTTTTTTTATGGTGTAGGGGGGCAAACGAGCAGTCAGAGCCATTTTCATGACTTCCGACGCCCAAAGATATCCCACATAGAGGTTATACAGATGCGCTGCCCTCCTTTTTCCTCCCACCCTCATGGGCCACTAGCTTATACACCGCACAGGACAGCTGTCACTTGACGCCGGTCTCGTGTAAGCGAGAGGTACCTCCCCGGTCGTGAGGCCCAACTCGGCTGCATGCAAGCATGCTGTGTGGCATTGCCTCTTACAAACTGACTTTAAAAATATTATGTCCTCTATTAGATGCTATCGCATTATATTGAGAAGAAAGAATGTAAAAGGTATATTTTAATTAACGCTGTAATATAGTTAAAATAGGAACCTTCGTTTTTGAAGTTAAAATAAGTACATGCACCCACAGAGGTAAGTTTGTCAAAAGTTGCCAGGCTCCCTTTGAGACTCGCTAAAAGGGTAAAACTTTAGTCGAAAGCTTCTTGGTAGTCTTAGTAGTGTTCTTGGAGTCTTTAAAATCGAAACATTTTGAAATAAATCAATACAGTCCTCGAACAAAAGTGATGTCGATATAGATAGATTTGTTTTACAGTATAAGTAAAGGCACAAGACATAAATTTCATGCAGATATGTTGGCTTCCTTGCCTCTAATGGGCCAGCGAAAACTCACAATCCGTACGAAACGCGACAGCTAGCTGTCCCTTTGTATTATTTAACTATTATCATGTGAGCCAGATGTGGTTTTCTGATCGAGGCGGCTTAGTCCGAAAGACATTTAGACTTATGAAAGTTTATTGTTACTCTAATAAAGATTTTTATTTACTTACTAATACTCGCGTAAATTTCGATCCTGTGGAAAATGGAAAATCATCCCCTGGCATCCCATAGGAATACATTTTTGGGATAAAGACTGTTCTATATGTTAATCCAAGTTACCCTCTATGTGTGTGTAATTTCATGAAAACCTCTAGCTCATGTCCCGTGTCGGCCACTTTTTAGCTGCCGCGCGTGAGCTGCTCCCCTCCGTTAGAGGTGGGGAGTTGAGGACTCCCGCTGTCCTCGGCCAAGATAATAATAGTTTACCTATTAATTCCTAATAGTCCGGTTTGCCTACCCCCGGTATTCTGGGGAAGAATGAGGGGGCAGACCCCGCCGGTCTGCCCCCTCATCGACCACAATTACAGTGGCTTGAGCTTACCATAGGGGCTCGCCACTCATATCGATGAAGCTGCACTGATTTTCAGTCTCAGCATAGATTCTATCTAAAAAAAAAATGAAAATCGGTTCACCATTTTTTGCGTGAAGGAGTAACAAACAAACAAACAAATATACAAACTTTCGCATTTGTAATACTAGCTTCCGCCCGCAGCTTCGCCCGCGGGAGTTTCGGATTAAAAAAAATATTAAAATTTTTAACTTATTATGTTATTCTGATATGAAAGCTATATTACTGTAAAGTTTCATGAAAATCCGTTCAGTAGTTTTTGTGTGAAAGAGTAACAAACATTCTTACAAATTTTCGCATTTATAATATTAGTAGGATTAATAAGGTACCCCATTTCATCCGTACAAGTCTAATTGTAACCGTAAGTTTAATAATCCGTTGCGAAAGCCCACTATCAGAACGACCTTCGGTGACCGAACCGTAAGCCGCTATCAATCACCCCTGATAAAAAACCTTTCAAACTAATGGACTACTGTCTGCTATCGCGTATTCATTTACGTGTTTCGCGTTTCGAGTGGCGGGTGGAAATGAGATCGTATTTTGCGAACGATTTCGATGACTTACCCAAATATCTGACCAACTGGAGCACTGATTATCTTAATGATGTGAGTTGTTTTTTCTTGTAAAAGGTAGTGTAGAACTTAGAAGAATGGTAGTGTAATGTAATTTGTGTCACAAGTAAGGAAAGTATCTTGGCATCCCCGCTCTCGGAGAAGGCCAGGGATCTGTGCGCTCTGTACCAGTCGAGGTGTAATACTCATTTCTTAGCATAGGCGAGCTCTTCGACTGATTATTGTTATATATCATAAGTGTTTTTTTTTGTATTGTAGTGTTTATACGGGGCGACATAGTCAATATAGACTGAGTCCCTTCAATAAAGATTAAAAAAAAAAAAGTAAGGAAAGTAAACATGCGGGAAGAGGTATAGGTAACTATTGTCCTCCTGCTATAATAATACCTTGTTAAGGACTTAACTATTGGAACTCTGATAAAGGGACTAATATCTCCCATCTGCGTGAAGAAGGTCGATCCCAAACCCTGCCTCGCCCGAAAAGCCCACAGCAATCCCATAAAACTATATCTTGATATGATCTAGGGCTTCAATAGTGTTTATGTAGGTACTGTATACTTTATCTACCTCAAAAGATCTTTAGTGTGTTTCCTGTTTGTTTGTCAGTTTAAGAAAAAATACAATCTGAGCTATATTAGTTGTTTACTACAGTAAATAACAGCTACAGCTTGCTGAGTTTGTTTTGTGAAATAATGTTTTTTTTTACTAGGTATATCCATGAGGATTACCCACTATAAAAAAAGAAAAAAAAAGGTATATTGTTATTACCTAATAGCTATTGAAATATAAATTCATGTTCATTTCATGTTACACAAATGAAATTATTTGTCTACTAGATTGTCAAACAAAATGGTTGATTGATTTCCTAGCTGTAACGCCATCTATCGTCTAGTAGCGGAATGCGAATAAGAAGAGAAAATCGTGGTGTTGTCGGATGCAATCGTCATCTGGTGCAGTTTTACACATCATAAGCTTATTTTATTTGAAAAAATTAACAAGAATAGGAAGTATCCACCATGTATTACATACCTAAATTGAAAGGACATTTTCGAACTCTAAGACACTACATATTATTTTGTAAAAGATACACTCTAAGACTCTACATATTATTTTGTAAAAGATACACTCTAAGACTCTACATATTATTTTGTAAAAGGTACACTCTAAGAGTCTACATATTATTTTGTAAAGATAAACTCTAAGACTCTACATATTATTTTGTAAAAGGTACACTCTAAGACTCTACATATTATTTTGTAAAGATAAACTCTAAGACTCTACATATTATTTTGTAAAAGGTACACTCTAAGACTCTACATATGATTTTGTAAAAGGTACACTCTAAGACTCTACATATTATTTTGTAAAGGTAAAGTGCTTTACTTTGCTGTTGTAGCTAGAAAGTAAAGCACTACGCAAGTGGACAAGAAGCATCCAGCCTTTAGATCAATTGATGTGCATATCAACTTATGACGACAAACAAACATTTGTACGCGTATGCAATTATTTTGTATGATCACGTAAACTAACAGACAGATGGACAGATAGACGGATGGACAGTAAAATCCTACTAATACATCGAAATAGAAAACTTTTCGATGTACTAATATTATAAATGTAAAAGTTTGCATGTTTGTTTATTTGTTTGTTGGTTTGTTACTCCTTCACGCAAGAACTGCTGAACTGATTTTCATGAAATTTAGCACAACACATAGAGGGTAACTTGGATTAACATATAGGATAGTTCTTATCCCGAAAAAATGTTCCTATGGGATGCCATGGGGTGATTTTCTGTTTTCTACGGGATCGAAATTAACGCGGAGCGCAGCTAGTGCTTACATCGACAACGCATCTGTACAACTTTCATGTGGTTTTCTGGGCGTCGGTAGCCATAAAGCGGTTTAGACGTTTGCCCCCTTACACTATTAAAAAAATCCAGAACTTGACTCATCAGAATACCCATGCCCCAGAGGTAGTCTGAAAAATGGCTGACTTTTTTATGTACTCTAAGGGTGCAAACGAGAAATCGGAGCCATTTCATCACTACCGTCGCCGCACGAAACGCAACGATAAAACTTTTACTTTATGCCGACTGCTCGTTTGCCCCTTTAAAAAATAAAAAAAAAACGATTTGGTTTTTAGCTCGACACATCCGAATACCCGTTCCCCAACACGCTATGGCACGTAAAACCCATCAAGGAGGTGGCTATCAAGACGACGGCGATGGTGGTGGTGGGAGTCTTCGGGATATTCCTCAACACCATCATCCTCCTCATCCTCATCAAGAACAAGTGGCTGTGGACGGCCAGCAACTACTTGATCGGTAACCTGGCCCTGGCGGACCTGCTCAACCTGCTCATCTGTCCCTGGTTCATGCTGGTGCGGGACTTCTACCAGAACTACGTTCTGAAGAACTTCGGGTGCAGATTTGAAGGGTTCTTACAAGGTAGGTTTTTGTTTTTTTACTCTTTTTTCAAAAACTATGTCGGATTTATTTTGAATTTTCCGTTTTCTTTGTTTGGAAAACATAGAGCTGTTAAATAATACATATATGGCATGTACCAAGTTACATTTTATAGTACGTTTTAGACACAGCACACTTATCAACTCGGAAAGGGAACGTAAACGCCTCGCCTATAAAAGCGAAGGCGATACGATTACGTTACGTTTCTCATTTGTGTGCGTTGCAGTATGAAATTTCATACAAAGAATACTGACCGGCTCGAGGTGATGCGGTTACGATCCCTTTCCGAGTTGATATGTGTGCGGTGACCTTGGTTACCTTACACTTGGTTGCTGTAAAATATAGGACATCAATAGGGTTAGCAAACATTACCATTTTTTCAAATTGTGCTACCATAACATGTCTTGCGCTACTTCCTTATTACACCTACAACAGGATCAAAAGATTTTTTTCAAATAAGTACGAGACTAGTGAGTTCAAAAACACAACATCTTCAGCTTTATTATATCAATGTAAATATGGAGACGCATACGAGTCTTCTGCTGGCTACCAACGCACATAAACATCCGCATTGAATGCGGAACTTTTATTCGCTAATAGACATCCAGCAACTGTTGATTTGCTCCTTCCTGTTCCAACTCCAATACGGCATCAGAAACTCACAAGCAGAGCTAACGCGACAGGCTCTACCACAATTTTTAAAAAGAGCCTATGCTCACTTTAAAAGCCGGCAACGCAACTGCAAAACCCCTGGTGTTACAGATGTCTGTGGGTGTCATCGTGGTGACCCGACTGACCGTATGCCGTATGTAACACAAAAGGCTTATCATCTCTACTTATTATTTCAGCAACGCTACTACTAGCGAGCGTGGCCGCGGTGATGGTGGTGTCGTACGACAGGCTGGCCGCTGCGGCGCTCACCG
>LUGF01003328.1:90911-105961 GCA_001625245.1 Calycopis cecrops | reverse complement strand
GTGTTTCGACAACCTAAGCACTATGCCGTATTTTGTTAACATTAACCACAGCTAAAAAATATATGATAATCAATAGTATTTAAAGGTTACGTTTTGAATATACGTGAGCACGGATTGACAAATTTGGAGCCCATTTCGCCTTAAGCTTAGTATATAAATAAGATCTAAGCCGAGATAATACAAAATCTGATTATATTTAGTAATAATTATAATTAAATTAAATAAATATTTTAAAGGTTAGTCTTTTAAACCATAACATTTATCCTTTCTTTTCCTCTAAATAGGCGAAATAATGTTTAACAGTCAGTTACTCCAACAAATATTTCCATCTGCCTACGTATTGTATTTCAATTTAATAAGGACTCGATCATCTAGTTGTTGCTTCTTTACTACTTCCTTTTTTTTGAATAGAATTAGTAACACTAGAGGATGCAATTTAGATCGATATCAATTAAAAAGTTTCCTATTACAAACTTAAATTAAAGTTTAATAATTATTACTAGATTGACAATTCTATGGCATGTGTTCTCCACAAACGTGACCTAGTAGTATTTTGCTTATTCTCTAAATGTAAGACCAGTAAGAAACGCATCTTTGCTGCTTCTTTACAATTCCACGGTATTTTCGCTTGTACTGTCCAGCAAAGTGGTTAGCTCTTGCACTTTTGTTTCTAGAATTTCTTTCAAGTGTTCCTCAACTTTGAGGATGTTTGTTGCTTCTTGCAGCAGATCCATACTCTGCATTAGTTGATCCTGGAAAAAGTAAGTATTTATAACAATAGCCTCTTGGTATGCCACTTACCCGTACGTGCGTAGCCTATAATATTTTAAACTATACTTATAATAACCCTGTTTGTCTGTAACAATTTCGACTAAAACCCATATTTCTTTCAATAAACTGGTACTTGAATCGCCTTATATGATTTGGCCGCATAACCTAATAAGACTAGAAAGGTATGTAGGTATATTCGCAAATATACACAAATATATTACAAGTAATAACTATTATAGTGATGCCTGATTCTGTTGCAATCAAGCAATACTTCTTAACAGCAAGAGGATAACTGATAATGATGCTGACATGCATACGCACATTAATCAAATCAACATTGCACTAACGCATAGTCTAATATTAACAGTAACAGTTTAATAATAAATCTGACCAAAGATCAATTTACTGGACGCAAGCCAAGTATTTAGTAAAATTACTTTTAACTGAATGGTTCTTATTGTATAAGGCAACACAGTTGTATCGATAACTGCTATAGAATTTAGGGAGAAAAACTATTTTCTGCATTGGTATCGAATCAGGCTGGTACTTCCAAGAAGGTGCATGTTGCTCGCATAGTAAAAAAGTGACAGCTATTGTCGGTACATCAGTAATCATCAAAAAGCTTGACTTCGTTTGCACCCTTTTTGAACTATGAAAACCTTCTATATGGTGCATGAAGATCGATTCCTAAGAATTATATACAAATTTTGAAGCCTTATTTACCTGAGCCCCAGCTTTTGTCAACTTTCCCGATTCAAACTCCCTTTTGGTCTGCACAGTCATCACCGACTGCAGTTCCAGAAGTATTGTTCCGCGGAACCGGGACCAGCCAGGCTCTAGCTGATCTGCCACTTCCAGAAGCTCATGGCATAGGTCGATTTTACGCTTTAATAAGGAATCTGGAAGTCCTGTAAATAATCCACTAATACTTAAGATTGTAAAAATATGCTAAAAACGAAGATAAATGTTACTAATGTGAAAATGACTATTACTAATTATTACCTATTTACCTCCACTTCATTCTATTTAGAAACTTAATTAGGAGATGGTTTGAGACTTGAGAAGGATTAAGGAACGAATAAGTTAATGCCAAGCAAATATATAATATCTTCGTTTATTTTACAATTCGACTTTCTTGAACTAGAAGGTATTATATAGAGCCTATGAAAGTATTTGTATTCGGGTAAGATAATATGTTTTCCATATTAGAAACCAAACTGGGACCTGCATTTTATAAAATTTAATAATTAATTATTCCTGTTATTGGAGATATAAAGTACAAATATTTTTTATATTCACCTGCCAGTGCATATTCTTTGTAGTTACCATAAATCTGCATCAGACACATCTTTGCCTGAACTATCAAATGATTTGTTGGATGAAGAGTGTCTTTATATTTGCTTATAAACTCTTCTAATTGTTTTGGACCACTTTTATTAATTTTAATCAACTCTTCCTTTAACGCCTTGTTGCCCCAAACCATCTGACGACTTTGAATTAGATGGTTACATTTCTCACACTTCCATGGCGCTGATTCGTCTAAAGGATTCGTGGATACTAGCATGGCGCCTTTAGATAAATTAGGATCGATATAAGGACCATTGCATATGGAACAGAATATGTTTCCTAGATACGTTCCAAATTCTGTTGGATCCAAACATCTTTCACATTCACAATCAAAGTACTTGTTTTCCCTCAAATGTCTCCGCCTATCCAAGGTTCCCCATAATGAATTAGTGTAAGTGGCTGTAATCATTTCACCTTTGGCGATTGGCACAGTCGCTATTAATGCCAGAAGATAATCGTCACCCAAAAAAATATGTCGCGTGTTAGGCCTGCAATTATGGTTCATCATTGAAGCTGTGACATAAATAGCACGCAGCCTTCTGCATTCATCAGGCGATCGAACATCGAATGCATTCGTGTCAAATATCGATGCAACTTTTAGAATGGTTTCCTCCGTAAACGGCAGTTCTAGCACTTGGACAATGAACGTAACTAGATTTACCTTTAGGACTAAATATAAAGGAGTATTCGATCTGTCTTCTAAATGTGTTTCCAGACTCATAATATTTTCAAACTGTTTTGGATTTGAGTCTCTCAATAGAAGTACTCTTAGCGGTGCTATAACACAGTATGCAGCCTCCGATTTATCTGGTCGTTCGTATTTAATATCACATTTGTATTTTCTTTTTGTCATAATCTTGCACTCTTGCTCTCTATGGGTCTCTGATTGTTCACAGATCGCATCGCACATGGGCCAGTTGCAGAGAGAACACTTGTAGAAGTCTAACTTGTTTCCAATTTGCAATGGCGTGAGTTTCTTGCCACAGGCCAGACATTGAGGCGTGCAAGATATCTTTGGTCCACTCACTGCTGGTTTTTCTTTCAGAATCATCTCTCCCTGCTTTATATCCCTGGTAGCAACCATGTGTCTTCCCAAAGTGTCTGAATATTGTATTTTGAATGATCGACAGTTGTGTTTGTGGCCCTCACGCCAGCCAATTTTCTGATGCGCTTTGGAACAGTAGTACACTAATTTGCATCCTCCACAAGTCTGGTTCGCTGGTTCCTGGCAGACGTCACACACGGGTATTGCACGTTTATAAAACTCCATTTTTGATCTTTTGGGACTGGAACGACTGTCCCGTGTCCGTACCAAGACAATACTCGTTTAAAATAGATGCGTGAAGTTAACAGAGATGCAAGGCTTTGAACACGTGCCAACGTAATGAGTAATTACAACACTCGTTAGCAAAACAAAATGGCGAAAGCTTTACCATACTGTATGGTTCTAATGATTTATTCGAATCCTATAAGTAGTAAGAGGTAGTGCCACGCTGTATGCTTGCATGCAGCCGAATTGGGCCGGCACGACCGGGGAGGTACCTCTCGCTTACACGAGACCGGCGTGAAGTGACAGCTGTGCTGTCGCGTTTCGTGCGGTGTGTAAGTAGCCGGTGGCCCATGGAGGTGGGAAAGGAAAGGACGGCAGGGCATCTGTATAGCCTCTATGCGGATGTTTGTGGGCGTCGGTAGTCATGAAAATGGCTCCGACTGCTCGTTTGCCCTCCTATACCATAAAAAACAAAAAAAAAAGTACATGTATATTTTTATATCATATGGTGATAAACACGTATTATTTATTTTATATATATAGGTAAGACTCCGTTAAAAAAGATAAAGATAGAACCTTTTATCCTAGTAAAGCTCTTAAGGTTGCCATCAAATTAGCAGAAACACATCCTCGTTTACAATTGACTTTATTATACTTTATTATTTATACAGCTGCGCCCCGCGGTTTCACCCGCGTAAAATAAAAAATCATCCCATGGCATCCTATAGGCTAATTTTTTCGGGATAAAAACTATCCTATATGTAAATCCAAGTTACTCAATACTCCCTATGTGTGTGCCCACGAAAATCGGTTCAGCAGTTTTTTGCGTGATGGAGTAACAAACAAACAAACATACAGACTTTCGCATTTATAATATTAGTACGAAGTACGATATTATTATTATTTTAAAATATTGTATATACCTACTTAGTCTGGCCATAAATACTATTACAATTAAAAATAAAAAATATTACATATTTTGAATTTGGAATCTATAATTTTTATTGGATTGTTCATTGTTTTTTTTTATAGTAGGCGGCAAACGAGCAGTTGGGTCACCTGATATAAAGGGATCATCGACGCCCACAGACATCCGTAACACCAGAGGTTCAACAGACATTTTGGCGCCAATACATTATAGGTACAATATTTTGTGATATTAAAATGGAATGGGTGATAAAGAGAACAGAATCGCTCAAACGCTATACAATATGTACGAGGGTGAATCAAAAAGTACGTACAATGAATGCAAAAAAATTAAATTTTTAAACAAAAATATTTTATTTTTCTACATAATCTCCTTCTAATCTAATACACTTAGAATACCTCATCTCCAACTTTCTTATTCCTTCCGCAAAAAAATCATTTTCTCGACTATTAAAAAACTCCTCTACGGCAGTCATAACCGCGTCATCATCGTCAAATTTAGTTCCACTAATATTCTCCTTTAATTTTGGTAATAAGTGAAAATCACTCGGGGCTAAGTAAGGGGGGAAAATATGGTGGGTGATCAAGGACTTCTTAACCAGCACTGCGGATTGCGGTGAGCGCAACTTCCGAACGATGAGGTGGAGCGTTATCCTGGAGAAACAAGACGCCCAATGACGCTTTACGTAATTTCGGGATTAAGTTTGCATTATAGGATCCAGTTATCATTTGCCCTTTTGGCAAGTAATCAATAAAAAGAATTCCTTCACTATCCCAGAATACCGAGGCCATAACATTGCCAGAGGAAGGAGAAACTCGAAATTTCTTCACGGGTGGTGAGGATGGTCGTTTCCAAGACATGCTTTGTCTTTTCGTTTCCGGGTCGAAATGGTGGACCCATGTTTCGTCCATGGTTACAACACGACGGCAAAATTGATCTGAATCACGTTGGAACATTTCAAGATTACGCTTAGAAATATCCAAACGTCGATTTTTGTTTTCTTCGGTTAACATTCGTGGCATCCATCTTGCTGACACTTTTTTGAACCCCAGTGAATCAGTTAAAGTTGACTGAATGCTAACCAAACGATATCTTAAGGATCTTAGCTAAATGTTTTATTGTAATTCTTCTGTCGTGTAAAACCAATTTTTCCACTTTTTTGGCATTTTCTTCGGTGATGGAGGTTGAAGTTCGTCCAGAACGCGGGTCATCTTTACAGCTCGACTTATCTCTTTTAAATTCAGCAACCCAATAAGCCACAGTGGAATAGGGTAAGGCATCAATTCCTTAGGTATGTCTGTTGAATGTCCGAAAAAATCTTTTTCGTAGAAATATTTTTCAGGAACAGATACTTACTTTATTACCGCGCGTAACTCGTTTTTCTCCATAGTTTCGTTTTTTTATCAGAACTCTCAACAATAAAATTAATATTTTGCGAAAGGTCTGTCGAAAACAATTGAAAGTCTGGATAAATAATATGTAATTGTCAATCTTTAAAAAAAATATCGAACTGCCTCCAAAAAGGTTAAATACATTTAAGTTTCTAAGAACTCTTTGATTCACCCTGGTATGCTATATCTACCTATATTTTTGTTATCAACCTTAGTGCATTCCTTGCATGCAGCCTAATTGGGCCGGCACGACCGGGGAGGTTCACGCTTACACGAGACCGGCGTGAAGTGACAGCCACGCTGTCGCGATTCGTGCGACGTGACGAGTATCCGGAGGCCAATGAAGGGGAAGAGGAAGGAGGGAAACGCATGTTTAACGTCTATGCGCGTCTACGGGCGATAGTCATAAAAATGGCCGGTCATTCTAAGAGTTCGTTCTTCGTTGCCTAAGAGCCTGTCCAGATTGATCGAATTACGCGCGTATTAGGCCTGACTACAAACAATACAGGGTTAAATGTAATTAACGCAAGACTTCTTGCAGGTAATATGTCTACATTAATACCAACAACATTTGTTCTACGACTTTTTACGAATCTAGATAAATAGCCCAAAAAAAAAATAAAAACAAAAAATGTTTGCACCTTCTGTTATTTATTACTCTGTATATTGTAAGAATGATGCGCGGGAGCCCCTATCTTGCCGCGCGCGTTTCCCGCGCTATTTTCTTAGCCGCACGCAGACTAAATGATAGTTCAGAGGCAATATATTAATTTTGTATGGGAATATTAAAATTTTAAAAACTATTAATTTTCAAAAGTCGTAGAACAAATGTTGTTGGTATTGATGTAGACATGCTGCCTGCAAGAAGTCTTGCGTTAATTACATTTAACCCTGTATAACGAGGTGGTCGGGGTTCAAGGCCCTCACGAGTCGTGTTTCTTTTTTTGTCTTTCTTTTTTTACATTATTATGTTGCACATTAAATATTTTAATAAAAAAGTACTGAACTATTTTTATTACTATTTACTAACTACGTGTGTGAAATTTTGAGGGACTTGAAACCCGACCACCTCGTTAAATTGTAGTCAGGCCTAATACGCGCGTAATTCGCTCAATCTGGACGGGGTCTAAGGGTCAATTCACACCAAAAGCGCGGCGAAGAGCAGCGAAGCGGAGCGCAGTTTATGTGTCATATGAATTTCAACTTTATAATAATTACTATAATACTTATTATCGCATGAGAAACTCGAACGAGACGCGCGGATTCCCGCGAAGTCGCTGGAATGCGCGAGAAGTCGCTGGAATGCTCCAGAAGTCGCGAGAATTCGATAATAAGTATTAGAATAATTATTATAAAGTTGAAATTCATATGACACATAAACTGCGCTCCGCTTCGCTGCCCTTCGCCGCGCTTTTGGTGTGAATTGACCCTTACGCTATAGACTGTTTATTTGTGCATATTTCTGCATGCATGCAACGCTTGTTATAGAATACACCTTATTTATAGCAAACTTTTATTTTCACGCGTGCTAGTGTTACGCAACGGGCACGCTCGGGCGCCGGTGTCCAGTCTCGAATTAACCTGCGCGAGAGCTTCGCGTTTCGTGCGGCCGAGTTCAAAGACATTTTGATTAATTTTTTTCAGTGAACGTATATAATTTTTCAAGTGATTTGATCCATTGGAATATATCTTAGCCATTTTTCGAGTAAGTTTTGTCAGAACATTCAGATTTTTTATGTATTTTCAGCTAATATTTGTGTACCTACACATTTCGATGAAATGAATATACGAATGGTATATAATATAGTAATTTAATATCGTTCCATTTATGTCAGTTTGTGCTGCATTATGTGTATTGAAACGAAAAAACATCAACTTAGATCAGTGAGTTTTTACTACTACGCACGTGCGTGCGTTAGTAATATTAATTAAATGACTTGGATAATAATTTTACCTCTTTGAAGAGAATTATTCAGTAGATAAGTATCTAGTCACTTAATTAAAGCCTAATATTGTTTAGTAATATATCACGACAAACTCCAAAATTACTTGAGTAGGTAATAATTCCTACATAGACAACAAACCTTGAGTTAGGTAAGCATCGCAGAAATACTTTTATTGGTTATCATCACAGATATCAAAAGTCATTTCCATGGTCACCATTTCTGGATATTCTTATTTTTATTATACTTTTAGAATTAAATATAGATAAATTAAAATATAATCAAGAAAGCTGTTATCTAGCTTCCGGTTTTCCCGCGTAAAATCAATCTAATTTTAACACAATTATATGTTGGCCAAACTTCAACGAAATCAGAAGTTTATTTTTGATATTTTAGTAGTTTTTTATGTTATTTTATGAAATGAATGAATAAATTTATGTAAACTTTCGCGTAAATTTAGAACGTTTCAATTTGAAAACATTGCACAAAACAATGGAAAACAGAAATTTGGAAATTGAAACCCAAGGAGCGTAATTGGATACGGCTTTGTTGCTGTCTGCTGAAAACAATTTATAATCATTCTAGAGATTAGTTTCTTTTACTTTATCAATCTTCCATATAAAATAAAATACGTATCTACAGAAAGAAACAAGTAAAAATAGTAGTAAAGTAAGTATAAAGTGAAAGTACAAATATTTAATAATATTTCAATTATTTCCAGAATCATGGGCACTGATTCTAACCTACCTTATAAGGTGAGTATTGTGTTATATTTATTAGACTTTAAATGCAAATAATTCATTAATCCCATCTCAATTGAGTAATCAAGACTCTACTAGACTTGAACTATACTTCTCTATACATAAGAATTTTCTTCGATGGTTCTATTGTTACTGACATCTGTTGTATTATTTATGAACTACAACGACACCAACTGATGTGTGCTCCTACTAGTACTCTCTGTTGCGTATAGATGTCTCTGCTTTATAGTGTCCCTCAATTCTAACAGATGCCACTAAAATATTTGTATTTTTCATTTAAAAAAAATATAATCATAGTATTATTCAAATTCAAATTTCAAATTCAAATCTATTTGGGGGTTAATCTAATTGACTCATCTAATTAACTTGATTATAAGAACTTAGATTGCCGCTACCGGAACTTGGTAAAAAGAGTTAATATTGCTGCATTACCTTACAATGTCTATAGGCGTTAATGGCGTCAATGGGTCTCACTTATTATTAGGTTTCCATTATTTCATTTTCGGTTCATTCATCCACATTATTTATCATATATTTAAGTATGTTTTATAAAACAGAGCTAGACTATCTATATATATAAAACTTAAACGTGACATAGCCATCTATCAACGCACAGCCCAAACTACTGGACGGCAAGCTGAAATTTGGCATCTAGGTAGATGTTACACACATAGGCATCTGATAAGAAAGGATTTTTAGAAAATCAACCCCTGAGGGGGTGACATAGGGTGTTGAACTTTATATGGATTTCTTAGAAACTAAACGCGGGTGAAACCGCGGGGCACAGCTAGTATTATATAAAAAAGAAGAGTACGAAAACAAGCTCTTACAGCTTTGTAAATTATTATCAGTAACATATAAACGTAATTTATAATAGGAATTGAACCTAATCAGATACCGTATCACAGATTATTAAACCATAGGCTCTGTAGTTTTGTGTTACTTAAATCATCCATATACACAATAATTGTACGATTTACGAAGGCTGTTACAATAAGGATCCACTCTTGGCTGCGCCATATTCTGGTATTTTATCATTCTAGGTATTTTTTTATAGGCAAACGAGCAGTCGAAGCAATTTTCATGACCGCCGACGCCCAAACACATCTGCATAGTCTCTACAGATGCACTACCCGCATTCTTTAACCTTCCTCCGTGGAAACGCGACAGAACACCTGTCACTTTACGCCGGTGTCGTGTAAGCAATAGGTACTTACCCGGTCGTATCGACCCAATTCGGTAGTAAACAGTGATACTACTAACAAAACAAAATTACGTTGACAAAATAGAGTACTTGACAATTTTTGAGTTTCAGAGTTTTTTCAGAGAGAAGCATATACTTCATCTAAGGTTTCAAACTATTACAAAACGTTTTTGACGACAATTGACAAATAAATTGCTACTTTATTTGGCAAATTGTACAATGAATATGCATTTTTTTATATAAAATAGACTTGTATACGGTTTATTATTATCTTATTTAATAATTATGATGACTATAATTCGTAGTATATTTTTGATAGCGTCAAATAGCCTAATATGTTACTTCATTTCTTAAATTCACAGGTAAAGAAATCCGAGGAGTTCGGCCGGTACTTATCAGCGTCGAGGGACCTGAGACCCGGAGATGTGGTGCTGAACGAGAGTCCCCTGGTCTTCGGGCCCAAGGGCATGCCGGACCCGGAGGCCTCCATGCCCTGCGTGGGCTGCTACAAGCCGGTGTTCACGGACGTGGGCGAGAGGTGTCACAGGTAAAAGGTGCTTGGAGGTGAGGCGCGCCTTTGTGTTGCTGGCGCACCTTGGTGTTGAGGGGAGATCCATGCTTTTCCCTTGGAGGGCCCGCCGCTTGTGTGTCGGGCAACCCACGGAAGAGGGCAGTGGATGTGTTATCCGTTCCCATTGACCTCGTGAGTGGAAGGGGAAGAATACGGTACACGTCCTCAAAATATGCGATTTTGAGGCAGGAGTCCCACATAACCACTCGCTTCCCCCGAAGTCGAGGTATGCGTAATACATTTCTTCCAGTAAATAAGGTGGGTAAGATATAGCTACGTTGCTGGATTGCAGCCAAATGGAACGGGTATGGCTAGCTTATTTAGGCCCGGCGTAACCTGATGAAGGCTATGTTGTCAGGTTATGTGCGTTTTGAATGGCAGTTATGGGGTATGAGTATGGTCTCGAGAAGCTGCCACTGCTCTTAATTTAATTATGTTATTGTGGTTCTTGAGACCATGTAAAATGGTTTGTGAAGTAAATGAATTTCAATTAACATAAATCGTTTAAATCTTGAAATTTTGCCAAAATATTTACCTATTATTTTTTGTTTACATAAATAAAATTGGCTTTTAAATATTTTACTGTTTGTGCTTATTTTTAACAACATTAAATACGAGTAGAATAGTACCTATAAGAGGTAACTCTCTGTGGCGTTTCGTGCGCTCTGTATGTTTCCGGTGGCCCATGGAAGGTGGAAGACGGAAGGAGAGCAACCCATCAGTATAACCTCTATGTGTATGTATGCGGGCTTCGGTAGTCATGACTCACACTGCTCGTTTGACCCCCTACATAAACAACAATATAGAAATATATGTTATAACAATAAAGAAGCAAGACAAATCTGTAGACATCTTGACATATACTAGGCATAGGTCTATCCCTTAAGGAATCTGGAGTGAATCTTTAGTATTAATTATTACAACTTTTATTATTCTGGTCTTAATAAGTGTACTTGTATTTTCAGATGCGGTTGGCCCGTCTGTTCCGGCAGCTGCTCGGGTCTGACGGACCCCCGGCACCACGGCGCGGAGTGCGCCGTACTCAGCGCCAGGCCGGAGTGTGTTCTCGACAACATGGCCGACTACTACAGGTGACAGCCACCGCACATGTGCTCTGCTCCGGCAGCTGCTCGGGTCTGACGGACCCCCGGCACCACGGCGCGGAGTGCGCCGTACTCAGCGCCAGGCCGGAGTGTGTTCTCGACAACATGGCCGACTACTACAGTAACAGGTGACAGCCACCGCACATGTGCTCTGCTCCGGCAGCTGCTCGGGCCTGACGGACCCCCGGCACCACGGCGCGGAGTGCGCCGTACTCAGCGCCAGGCCGGAGTGTGTTCTCGACAACATGGCCGACTACTACAGGTGACAGCCACCGCACATGTGCTCTGCTCCGGCAGCTGCTCGGGTCTGACGGACCCCCGACACCACGGCGCGGAGTGCGCCGTACTCAGCGCCAGGCCGGAGTGTGTTCTCGACAACATGGCCGACTACTACAGGTGACAGCCACCGCACATGTGCTCTGCTCCGGCAGCTGCTCGGGCCTGACGGACCCCCGGCACCACGGCGCGGAGTGCCGAGGGGAGCGCCGATCGCCGCTGCTAAAAGTATCTTGTTGACTGTCGCCCTAATATACCAACGTCAATCACATCTCCACGCTAATAATAACCTAACTGTATACAGAAAGTAGGTACAGCGTGCTACATATGGCGCTCGTTACTCCCTTACCTTGCCATCATAATTCTATATAGAGACACGGCTGCGAAGACTCTTGCCGCTTGACAGTGCCCCATCAATGATCCTGGTCCGTCAGTCTCCTCTTCCCCGGCACCCACGTCCCTCTACATTCGCAATGTAATAACCGGTATAGCAATCTTTCGTCTGCCTTTCTATCTAAATGTCCGCACCAACGGAGCTAGCCCTTTTTTGGTAACGTAATCGACCTTTACGTACGCTACCCAGGAGCCCGGGTGGCTCAACCGGGTTCAGTGTCGGGCTCGGCAATTGGGTTGCAACTACCGACTAAGCCCCTGCCTGCCTTCAGCCACTGGGATTTAGTCGGTAGGGCTATAACTGAATCGCACTCGGATCTACTAAAACCAGGTATCCCCCCAGCGACAGGCAAGCCTTGGGGAAAAGGCCAGACTTCAAGGGAGCATGCCCTTCCTCACCATCACACCGATACTTTCTTTCATACCTAACCTCTTCATTGTTGCGTACAAAGTCAACGTTTGTTACGCTACGTAATGTTATCACCTAAATATGTCTAGTCACTTAGACATATCGAATCCCTTTTTCCCTTCATCTTTTTCTTTGCCCGTATTTCGCTAAGAAGGTATACTGGCGTCGGTAGTCATCAAGCTGCAACTGCTCATTTGTCCCGTATACTATAAAAATATATTTAACAAAAGGCTTTTTACATAAGTGAGTTAAAACTTTTCTAAATACGTGAGTTGAAATGAGCAAAATATGACCATACTTCTAATTATTATAATGCTCGAATAGTTTAAAACTGAAAGCGCAACTTCATGAAACATTTTCACTACTATAGTAGTTCGTAAATAGTTGCTCGAAATAACTGTTCTCTATGGAATGGACTACCTTCATTTGCTATTTTAAATGTTTAAAATTGTTTTGATTTTTTTTTTTGCGATATAGGAGGGCAAACGAGCAGCCGGAGGCATTTTCATGACTACCGACGCCCACAAACTTCCGCATAGAGGCTATACAGATGCGCTGCCCTCCTTTCTCCTCCCACCTCCATGGGCCACCGGCTACTTACACACCGCACGAAGCGCGACTGCACACAGCTGTCACTTTACACCAGTCTCGTGTAAGCGAGAGGTACCTCCCAGGTCGTGCCAATTTATCTCTATGTAGGTATATAATATTCTTATGTCACAATGTCAAATTTTGTGTGCATAATATCGGGTACGTCTGAGAATCGGCCTTCATCTATTTTTCATCACGATATTTCCACGGGATCGAAGCATTCGCGGGTGAAACCTAGCTAGCGTAGCTAGTGATAGATAAAACCTTTTTAATTTTCAAGATGACAGCACACAACTCATTCCTTTAATCCTGACGTGGCAGCTAGTAACAAATAGCGGTGTAGGTAAACTTTACCTTCAAAAGGATTACATTGATGAGTTGGCAGAATCCAATTTAAAGGGTAACATCACACCTTCGTACCTATACATTGCGAGTGTATGTCGAAAGGGATCTCTCGAATTTATTGCGACGCGCGACGGTGAAGGGGTGCAGATGTTTAGTTTACGGAGATGAGGATTGGAAATAGTCTTAATACTTGTGTGATGGATGGAATGGATTAATGAAATTTTTTTGGGTGAAGACAAAGTATTTTGATGATAAAAATCAGTTACGGGTGTATTTCTACCCGGCTGAATTCGAAGAAGGGTAATGTTTTTCGACCGTTACTAATTTGGTGTATATGTATACTTAAATGTAGAGGTATGTTAGTAAGTATTGTAAGTTACATACAAAGCTACTTTGTGTGAAGACTTCTATATGCCCTGCTTCGATCTGAACCACACTTCTTGTAGTCTAGATACACTCTTTGTCGTGTCTCCTCGATTCCAGAATACTCCCCTCATAGCTACAGCTAGCATTGGAATACTGGGCGTCGACATTCCGAGTAACGTTCAGTTTCGCGGTCACTTGGAAGCGAAGGCTAAATTAGTATCACAAAAGCTAGGTGTGTTCGGCAGGGCGAAGCAGTACTTCACACCAGCCCATCGACTGCAACTTTACAAAGCGCAAGACCGCACATGGAGTAGGTACTGCTCTCACTTTTACTCTAGCCTTGCTTAGAGATGTCAATCTCTGTGCATCTTCTATCGTATATATCACGGGGAGTGTTTCGAGGAATTGTTCGGATTTAATACCCGCAGCTGAATTCCATTATAGGACTTCGCGCCGAAATTTTAAATTTCAACGTCACCACCTAGATCTTTCGAAGGTCACTACTGTGCGCTATAAGCGCAATTCCATCCCGCGCACCATTTCAATTTGGAATCAGCTAGCCCCATCGGTATTTCCGAACCGATACGCTCTAGGGATCTTCAAGAAAAGAGCTTATTCTTTCCTCAAATGTCCGCAACGCATCTGTGATAACGCTGGTGATACGGATGTCTGTGGGAGTTGGTGATCACTTTACATCAGGTGGCCAACTGCTCGTTTGCCTCTTATGCTGTAAAAAAATTAAACTCTTAAGAAATACAAACACATATACATTTAGGAAATTCAACGCAGTTTTTTATCCATTTTTAATCACATCGTGCACTGGTCAAATAGATTTTGATTTCTTTGGTTGGATTTTTTTAATATTTAAGTTCTGTTCCTAGAACACCGTACGTTTGTTATCACACTCTAAAGTCATATTAATATTGTGTGTGTTTACAGACATGATGCTCTCCTCCCGCTGCGGTGCCTGCTGCTGCAGGGTACGGAACCAGGGAAATGGGAAAAACTGATGGAGATGCAGTCGCACATGGAGTGTAGGCTGCCGGGGAGTGAAGCTTACGAGTACGTACTTGTAGTATGACGTAGAGGTGATGCTGCATAGCAGCTAAATGGAGCTAGTGCCGCACTGCATGCTTGCATGCAGCCGAATGGCGAACGATAGGGGAGGTTGGTTGTGTTGGTGGTGTTGCAAGCGTCCATAGGCTACAGTAACCACGTACCATCAGGTGGGCCGTATGCTGTTATTGCCACCATCGTAGTATAAAAAAAAAAGAAAAAAAAAAGGTACCTCTCGCTTACACGAGACCGGAGTAAAGTGAAGTTGCGTTTCGTGCAGTAAGTAGCCGGTGGCGCAACGCGGATGTCTATTGGCAGACATGCA
>LUGF01003328.1:72540-87668 GCA_001625245.1 Calycopis cecrops | reverse complement strand
CTTAACGTTTTGCATAATATATCGTTTCTATCTTTAAAAACTTCTGCAAAGCGAAACAAAAATCAAATCGCAAACGACGAATTTATTTTGCAGGTACAAATGGAGTTTTAATTATAAAATATTCTATTAAAAGAATGTTAATAGAACATTTATTTACTTATTTACTTTGGAGATAGTAAGCGTCCCAATATATTTTATAGCTCTAAACTTCGAATACCTCCATATACTGGAACAGTTTTTATATATTCATACCATTCAAATAGATATTATTACATCACTAGGTACGGTAGTGTGGATATTAAAAAATACCCTTCGCACCACCAGTGGTGCAAGCCGGTGGTGTCATGGGTCCGAAACGATTTTCATGAATAATTGAACATTCTCATTGTTTTCAGCGAGGCGGACGAGTTTATTGTTGAATACCTAATCAATAACTTTATTGAGAAGCTTGATGATGACACCAAAAAGAAATATTTTAAGGATACGTCTAAGGAACTTTTACACAGGATATGTGGTATCATTGATACCAATGCTCTAGAAATTCGTTTACCCTCGGGATCCGAATTAAATGTTTTGTATTCAGAAACAAGTCTTCTTGAACATAGCTGTGTACCTAACACAAAACATACATTCAATGTTTCAACAAAGAATAAAAATGAACTGTATAATATAATGGTCAAAATAGTCCTACCAGTACAACAAGGTCAACACATTAAGACTATGTACAGTCATGCTTTATGGGGTACATTAGCGAGGCGACAACATTTAAAGGATACGAAGTACTTCTCTTGCAAATGCGAAAGATGTACCGACCCAACAGAGTTAGGGACTTATTTGAGCGCAATGAAATGTATGGGCAATGAAAATGGATCCTGTGGAGGCATACATCTTCCAGAAGACCCCTTGGATGATGAGACGGATTGGGCTTGTAATAAATGCCCTGTAAAAGTGAACAATTCTCATATCAGTATGCTTATTTCTCAGATGCAAGATGAAGTGGATAACGTACAGATGATGGCTGGCTCGGTGACCACGTTGGAAAATCTTTTATGTCGACTTTCCACATTTTTGCATCCAAATCATTACCATTTGTATTCGATCAAGCATAGCCTAGTGCAGCTGTACGGTAGGCAACCAAGTTATATGTCTGAAGAGATTTTAGACAAGAAAATTAAAATGTGTGACGATTTATTGACCATTACAAAAATATTAGATCCAGGCAATGCAAGGCTAAGTTTATATAGTGCTGTACTACACCACGAACTCCATTCAGCTCTGGTCCTAAAATCTAAGAAAGCTGACAAAGAAGGAAAGCCTAAATCAATTGAAGATATAAAACCATTGCTTGATAAAGCAAATATTTCAATAAAAGCTGCTTTGTCAGCACTAAGTGATGACAAAGACGAAATATCAGGACAAATGTTGTATGGTGTTGTTGAAGATACAAAGAGCAGCTTTGATAGATATTGCAGGGAGAAGAAAATTACGTTTGAATAACTTAACATTTATTGATAATAATTTAATTAACACAGATTTTAATTAATAACAGTAAAACAAATAACAGTAAATATATTAAATCAACATTAGCCTTAATATTATTATCACAGTCACGAAATCTTTATCTCAATTAATTAATAGGTTAATATAAAATAGGTTATAAATTAATTTTATCATAAAGGATATCAAAGATAAGTTATTAAATAACTGTAGTATATTAAAAATACAGGTACTCGATTTAATTAAATACTTATTAGATATTGTAAAAAACAGTCTAGTCTCGTCCTCAAAATCATTTCTTATGTTTCAGGAATAGGAAAATTTCACTGGAATCGATATACTATTTTATTATATATTGTAACTGACACCGATCTCCGCAATTTTTTTTAAATCTCTAATTCTAAATCGGAGGAAATACGTACGAGTATGTCACATAATAAGTTTCCATCTGTTTTTGTAGTTTGTGTATTTTAGTAGTAGTATCCAAGCAGCAGTTTATTGAAGTTTAGGACATGGCTCTATTCTAGCTTGGTAGAACTCATGTTATTAAATATAATACTTTGTTTAGAGTTTTTTTTTTTAATTTACTTTTTGAATTGTTTTATTGCTAATTTCTTGGGTACCAATGTAGACTTGCTCTGGTTTTGTCAGCATTAACGCTGGATACTATCCAGTCAGTGTATTTAGACACTCGTGTATAAATTCCTGGCATCTTCGCTCTTGCGCATCCACTGCCGGTGGACACAACTCCTACCACCATGGACCGGCTTTGATCTTCTTTGACCATGAGAGGGCCACCGCTGTCGGCCTGAAATTGATTAAAAAAATTATTCTACAATGGTTTAATTGAGAAGACACAAGAATGCGCGTTGGATGGTACAATTCTGATATCAGTAACAACACTTGAAATTGCTGTTTTTTAATTTGGCAAAAAAAGGAAGAAGGAAATCATCACCCATCATAGAAAACCTGAAAGTCAAGAGTAAAAAATATAGTACGTAATATTGTAAGAAGTATTATCCTGATAGATACGTGCACTTCGTAAAGCACTAATAGCCAAATTTTATATTTGAGATACTTAACCATTTTCACGGTCTCTCCGTCTTTATATTTCCAATAATATCTGTTCATAAAATACTAACGATATATTAAAGTTATGTCGTCACGTTTTGTAGTTTCTTAAGGCTTTAAGCTTTACTTTTTCTGCATATTCTAGCATTGTGTGGATGTCTATGCGATCTGTTTCCCAAAATGAACAGCATCCGTCTAGGCCACACAAAGACAATTAATTACCATGTGGATTTGCCATCACATGAAGTGTTGCATTGTCAAAATTGCATTTAACAACAATGCGAAATTACGTATGTTTGTGTGTGTATGTGTTTTTTATAAAACAGTAAAAAACAATCGACGGAAACCAAAGTGTTCTACGGCAATTCACTTAATGTCGACTCTAACAATAAGTGAATACTAAATTACTTTATCCTTGTGGGATAAATATTTTGGCGCTCTTTTTACCGGAAGCATAGTCGGGTAGGTAGGTCGTCTGGTGTACTTCCGGTCTTCTCAGGATGTGTGAAATTTAAGTTTTTTGGTTCAAACTATTTATTATTTTCTTTCGTCATAGGATAAACTTACTACCTCAAAACACGATGGCACAAACCTTATTATGAGAGAATGGACTCTAATAATTTAATTGCAATACGACAATACTAAGAAGCTTAAATTACCTTGTAGTAATAGAGAGAAAACGTAATAACCATACCAACCATAAATCAATTCAGCGAATCCTTTTTTCAAAGCACACACCATCCATCTACCCCTCGTTTTTTAACGAGCTTGGCCTACCACTCGTTCCCATCGCTGCTACTCCTGTATCGCAAGGACGAACAGCCCGAAGGAAAAGCTAAAGCTGTTTTGGGACCCGCTACGAATTTAGTCAGAAGAAATAGGAGGAATAGGAAGAAATTCCGATCTCCCTGACTGGGGAAGTCAAAGCGGGAGACAACAAAATTGCAATGACATACATAAGCCAAGAAAAAAGAAGGCCAGGTAAGCCAGGTGAGGCCCAGCCACTATGCACCATGGACATATTAAATATATATCAATATTCAATAACCATCAGGTTCGCTCACTCTGCCTAAGACTACACTTCCAAATAGAGTGATGTGCCGTTTGTTCATATTTGTTAACGTTGATCGAATTTGTTAACGTCTCAAAGTGATGGTATTAATATAAAACTACAAAGTTTGCTTTGAAAGTTTCTGCGGCCGGTAAAGAATTGTGTAACACAATGATCGATCCCTAGCCAATGTTTTGATAAACGGTCGCGTACACGGAAAAAAATGTGTTGATGCGCGATCTGCCTCGTCGCCCGCACACGTTTGCGTGGCAATGACTTTGACTTCACTGGCATTGGAATCTCACCAATTGTACCCAGTAGTCGAAATTCGGCCAATAACTTTTCTCTCTTCACTTCTTACACCTATCTCGCTTACTTATCATAAGTAGCACACGATGAGCTGGGGATTTCAAATTTTCTTCATGTGTTTGCGACAATGACTTTTACTACTTTGTCGCACATTCAAGAAATACTATAGATGATTACGAGTATCTATTTGTCCAAAGTATCACTCATCCATGCTTCCCGCTCGCTTCATATAGTATCATGCATGAGGCGCAAGCGCCGATCTTACGGCATACGTTGCTTGAAGTACTACATTTAAAAAATCCATAGACCATTGTCGATAAGTCATTTAAAGTATACTTATCTATCCATCCCGCTCATTATACACTTATCTCGCTTACCCAGCACGAGTCGCGGCCGCCGGACTCGTGGCCCGCACACATCTGCGTGGCAATGACTTTGACCCTGCTGCCGTTGGACTCGTACCAGCTGTTGCACTCGTCGTTACCCACGACCATGACTTCGACCTTCTGGAGGATGTTCGGCCTTTCCCCTGTCGAAACATCGATCGGTGTTCAATGACCTATAACATCTTACCTAGAGCATTGTTTATGCCTGTATAAAACTATAAAAATAAATTTTACATACATTTTAGTCGACTTTTTTAGGATTACCTTAAACGAGAAAGCCTTGGAACTCTTATTTATTGAGGATCACTTTGCGGTCTGTCTTTGTTTAAGATCCATTCGTCGTCTATCTGTCTGTCTGTCAAACACATCCGCTATCTACGTAGCCTAGAGAAGATAACACAAATCAAAATAATTGAAAAATACGGCCATTTGCGTTCTGTTTATGTAGTGAATTTTGAAGTTCGCGATGATATGAAAACTATAGTGTACTTCTTACTGGCCTGTAATTGTGAAACTTAGTGGGTAGAGAGAAAGAAGTGGTAAAAGCACGATACATTTCGGGTTACTGCCATAAATTACTATAAGATAATACACAGAGTTACTAGCCGACTTAGCCACGTGTTGTTGTGGAAATAAATTCCTAAGTTGGACAAAGTTACGTTTACGTACATTAAATAGAGTCAGTAGTTTAGGAGTCCATCGAGGACAATGTGATACGCAATTTATATATATTAGGATTACCAGTAGTTGAAGTACCTGGGGCTGAATGTAAAAGCAGAATTAATCTAGTCATCTCTTACCAACTGCTTTATCTTCATTCGAAAACCTCACCCGCCGACTTTCGGCAGCGAAAGATTCGCTGGTCGGGGCTCGTAACTTCACAGTTGCAGCAAGCTCTTCAACAAAGCTTGTTGTTCAGTTTCTTCTAAGCTACTAACGAATACATAGGTGCAATCTCTATGTCCTTATTCACCTATTTTAATGAAACGACATTCTTACACGACCGGTGTGAAATCAGGCACCAGACCATCCAATGACGGGCGTATAATACGGCCAACTTCTTGAATCCAGACTGTTAGTAATTGTAAAGTCCCAATTGTACGTTATGGTTCCATTCGGGACTTCAGGATCCAATAGCGTAATTAAGTGATGGATAGTCGGCATTCTACCTCATGCCTCCGACCTGATGGGGTTGGCATATTAGCATTATTATCCTAAAATTCCCAGAACGCTTCACTCACTATTCTTAGACTTTTTTAACCTAAATTACAATTATTATGTCATTGTTTTTTACTTCTTTATATTAAAAGAGAGAGTGTTTCATCTGACAAATATGCCACTGGCCCCCATGGTTATATATAGTTACGCCACTGTCTGCATTTGTGGGAAGCCATACTTGCCATCTGACTTCGAGGTAAATTCACTTACCAACTGCCCTGTCTTCGTGAGTGAAACCCCATCCGGCGACTGTGGCGAGTGCGCCACTGAAGTCAGAAGCCAGTGGCTGCGGGAGGCAGGCTGGACGGAGCTCGTTACTCCACGCCAGCTGACGCACGGTCTTCAGCAGAGCCACGTCGTTAGGCTTCTTTTTACACCTAAAATATTAACTTAACTCTAAACCACTGACCTTAAACATAATTAATAATTTCAGAATTTACAGAGTAGTTAATCAATTAACTTAATTAGATTTAGCAAGATTGTTCTTCTAGAGTAATCTTTTTTTTTTCATTATTTTACTTTGTAATCGTTGTAACGAACTTGATGCATACTTTTGTTTTATGGTCATAAATTATTTTTAGCTGTTTTAGCGACTGCACTATTACACATCACTCTTTACTATACTATTTCGATAGCCTACTTTAAGGTGTGCTATAGACGTTTGTGCATCCTAAATAGAAAGAAGAGACAGAAATTGGAGGTGTGCCACCACAATCTTTCACCAGAATAAACGCTCTCGCTAAACAATAATTTATAAACGACTTACCAGGTATTCTTGGTGCCAATGAGATGGACTAGGAAAGAACATGCTTGGATAATATACATTTTTAATTTCACATTCATTTTTCAGATATAATATTATGATACAGTGTCAGTTTAGCAAACATTAAGTGATCCTACAACTCTTGTAGTTCCCTCAGCACGTCTTGTCACACAAACTTTTGACATAATTGGTCCCGAAGTGCCACCCCTGTGGCCATTTCCCACAACACGCAAATTATTACCTGTCATACTATGTATTATTAATTGACAAATGGACGTTACCTCACCTTTGAAAAGGGTTATCCTTTAGAGGATAGACGAATTGTTTCCTTATGATTATTAATTTTACTCTGGTTATTAGGTAAATATTAAATATTTAGATGTTAAGTAGAAAAGTTTTCAGTCTTTGGATTATAAAGTTCTTAGTAGATCAGGCTGTTTGGACGCATGACATAAAGTATGAAACGTAGGGACTCATGCACGAAGGCAATCCTGGCAATACAGATTATTTGACCATTTGACAAACAGACCATTAGGTGTTCTCTTCTACAAAAAAATGCTTATACATTCAGATCTTTGTTTCTATTTTACTATTTATCGATTTATTATGGTACAATTTCGTGCATGGATATTGGCTTGATGTATTAATTGAAAAAAGCTAAATAAATTTTAAAAAATATTGTTTATGAACAACCAAAAAATTCGTAAAACAAACTTGACTATGTACTCGATATATTTAGTTGCCTACATCCTAAATAAGTACCTCAAATACTAGAGGACTAAGGTCCTAGCATAAGCCTTGCATTGCACATTTCTCAAGGGTGCACACGTAACACTCACCTATATTCTGGATGCGGTATAATCTTTGACAGCTGCTCATTTTGGTCCGTGACGTCTATGTCTGTATACCCCACCACCACGGAGAGTTGTTTCGTCTTGTAAAACTCATCAAATGCACTAAAACATGGATGGCTTTTAGCAAGAAAAAAATCGTTCATGTATACAGTACTGTAGAGATATTTTACAATACCGAGTTCTTCGATTCCGTATCCCACGATTATGATGTTCTGAAATCTCGTTAGATTAATATAATTTAAGAGTTGGTACCGTGTTAGCCCATAGGCCAATATTACGGTTCTATTGATGAAAATAATAACATCATAAAAAGATTAGCAAGCAATAAAAAGCAATCAAATTACTGTAGAAGTTTTGGAATCCAAAAAATGTTTATTTTCATTTATTGTATCAAAAGGTTTCTTTTTATAAATATAAGAAATGCGTTGTTGCGTTTATAGTTGAAAGCGAGCATGGGATAAAAATCTTGACAATGTGAAGCCGAAGGACGTTATAAAGACATTTATTATATCCTCTCTCCATCTTTTCTTTAACTAAGGCGAGCAAATCGAGTCCATACTATCCCACATAATATAAGTTACATTATAATATCAGTACCTATAGGTATTATGTGTCCTTTATAGAAAAGCTATCACATACCTAGTTTTGGGCTTTGATTTGTTAATTTTAAACTTAATTAAATACCAATATTGCTATGCTATATGTTAAAGAGTTTGTTTGTGTGGTTGGCCGCGCTAATCGCTTAGTCGCCCGTAATGAAAAATTCTTCCAGTGTTAGGGAGAGGGATAGTCCGCTAATCGAGGAAGAAATATATAGACTATATTATTCTATTACGCTGCTATGAATAGGGATGGAATACGAGGATGTTACAGGAGTAACCGCTTGGCGCTGGTGGTATGTACGTCTAGATAATAATAAATAATTAATAAATATCTGTGGACCACCATATTAGCCTAGTCCCGTGCTAAGTACCATAAGGACTTGTGACGGGTATTAGACAACGGAATATATTTAATATGTTTTATAAATTTAAGGAATTTTATATATTTAAAATTTTTATTATGGAAATACATGTAATACATAGATAAATATCCATGACCAAGGCGGGATTCAAACCCGCGACCCCTGGCGCAACATGCTCCACTTATCCGAGCCCTGTACCACTGCGCCAGCCTGGTCGTCAAAGATGGTACATGAAAGTTAAATTCGAAAGAAACTAAAAATCCCAATCCCTTGTAAAGCTAGCCAGTTATAATTAATAAGGAGGAACCTGCAGACGCAGTGTCCAGCCGTCAGCAGCCAGCGGTCGGCGAGGACCGTGGCGCCGCACTGGTGCGTGCCCTGCCGCCAGATGCTGGCCGCCCAGGGGAACTCCGCGGGTAGACTGTCGCTGCCGCCCACGATCCTGCCGCGACGGGCGGTGACCTTGCCGCAGTCGACGTCGGCCACTGAAGGCAGAGACACGTCATCATTTTGTAAGAGGTAGTGCCACGCTGCAACTTAATTGGACCGGCTCGACCGGGGAGGTAAAGTGATAGCTGTGCTGTCGCAAAGCATCTATATAACATCTATGGGAAGTCTAAGGGCGTTACGTTGGTAGTCATGAAAATGGCTCCAACTGCTGGTTTGCCCTCTTATATCATAAAAAAAATCACTTCTTCAGGTTTCGGTCTATAATGTGTATGTAAGGATGACTGGATCGGAGTCTAGTGGTAAGCATGTTCATTGTTCAGACATAGGAGTGGGTTCGAATGTCGGAACGAGTTTTTTAGGATTTTTCACTTTCTATTTTCTAATGACTGTAGTCAGGAAGTTGGCGGTGTTCCACCGTTGATCGGTTGGTCCTGGATTTGAAGTGTCCCCGGTCGTGTCGGACAAACATACCATGGGAGTATGAGGTGAGGGAATGGAGAGTGGACTTTTTTATACACTCGTGATCTTGCAGATGACTATCCTCTCTCAGATGGCCGTCGTAGTCGGAATTCGACTAGTACAATATTATAGGTGATTATCATCATCATCATCATCATCATCATCAGCCTATTGTAGTCCACTGTTGGACGGCGGCCTCTCCCATAGCACGCCACTGGCCTCGATCTTCGACTAATCTTTCTCACTTCCTAGGTGATTATGAAAAGTATTTAGTCTGTATTGCAAAGTGTGAATTACGTAGTTCTATTGAGAAGTGCCATAATAATAGAAATCTCCATCTCCCCTTCTAAATCAACAAAGCTCTTAATATTCATGACAATAATGTAATCAGACGGAAATATACCAAGAATCGATTTTCTCTGGGGAAATTACAATTCTGAGACGGTTGTATTTTATTATGTACCAACCTTTTTTGTTAACGCAGGGGAATATAGTTACGTACGATACCTAGGAGCTTGAATGGCCCCTAGCCCCATGTCGAACTCTATACTTAGTGCAATACCGACTAAACCCCTGCAGATCAGCCGCTATAATTGGTAGGTCCCATATCTACAAACAACAGGATCCCTCTAGTGACACCTTCTAGTCCTTAGGCACTGTCCGGCTGCCTCTAAACACCCCCACTACGACAAGATGGCAGTACCTTCGGGGGGGAAATTGTGTACCCATAAGCTAAAGAATAAGAATAAGAATAAGAATTATTTATTTGCGATACTCATAATTTACATGAAATGGAAAAAGAGATTAACCAATGCATAAGAAATGTACATAATCTTATGTGTTCCACAAATTGGTTCCAACTCACCAGTATATGAGAATAACATATTCTCTAATTCATTCCGAAAAGATGACTAGTGTATCTCCTGCAATACCTACTTGGCGTTATTTCAAGTTTTTTTTAAATAATTATTTTGCACATTTTTCAGTTGAAGTTCTTCAACATCGGAATATATTTTTATAGTTATCATTCCGTTATCACTAGGACAAAATCGGGCTACGCTCTTAATATACAAATAAGATTTGTATTATAATCATTTTTTTTTATAATAAGGTGGAGCAAATGAGTAGTCGGAGCCATCATCATGACCACCGACGCCCATAGACATCCGCGTAGAGGTATCCCATAGAAGTGAGAACTTATTGCGTTGTCCCTTTTTACTCCTTCCACCCCGATGAGCCACCGGATACTTACACACCGCACGAAAAGCGACAGCACAGCTGTCACCTTACTCCGATAAGCGAGAGCGTCTCACTACTTTACTTTTAAACACATAAGTAATTAAAGGTTTTTATATAAATATATACAAGCAGCGGCTCCGCTCCGCGGATTTACCCGCGTAAGTTTCGATCTCGTGAAAATATCGGGATGAAAAATAGATGTTGGCCAATTCTCAGACCTACTCAATATGCTCACAAAATTTCATGAGAATCGGTCAAGCCGTTTCGGAGGAGTATGGCAACGAAAACTGTGACACGAGAATTTTATATATTAGATAGAGAGTTATAGCATATGTGAGGCAAACCAGTAGGCAGATTTTTAGTGAACTACGTCAATAACATTCCAAAGGACTACCCATGATAATGAGAGGTTATAAAACAACAAGTCAAAGTCATCCTTCAACTGACCTGAAATCAAAAGTCCTCGCAAGTGATACACATGAAACTGGTCGAGTGCCATAGCCATGGGCGGTGACATAAACACATGTACTTGAATGATAAGCATTAATGGAAAAATTGAAAAATTTTAGGTGAATTCGAGGTTGAAGATTAAAAGACACACATAATTCAGACTGGCAAAATTGAAATATAAAATAAGCTTAGACTCGAGTCTAGACAAATGTACTTTTTAGTAGATTTTATTTAGATTAGTTTACAACTAGTGTATATTATAACAATTTAACTTCCTGTGCCTAGGTTTTTAATTTTAAAGTATTGTACCCTTTCGAGAGTAGACGGTAATCAGAAATATAAATATTAATTAAAAAAAATGTGAAGTGAATAATGCACCGATGATGATTATATTCTATTATCATTTCATAGAAAAAAAAACACGTTTACTCTTGAAACATTATTTTACAAAATAGGAAAAAAGTTTCTAAACGATTTCTTGATTAAGAAACTTTTAACTTCAGATTAAAAAAAAAACTTATCAATTCTATCTTTTTATCATATGTAACTACTCGCGTTATCCCACAGTTCAGAGGTTTCTATTTTAAGCTTTTTTCAGTTCTGAGACCTTATTGTATTGATTGAAATATACCTGATACATATTGTATGTATTTTGTGTCTTAGGCACTGTTTACATTATAAGGATCAACCTAACTTACATTTTAAAAACTTTAACTCCAATGATTTAAAGTTTTATAAAGTTTCATTTACTACATAAACAATTGCTTGAAAAAATATATTTTGTGATTTGTCTTCAATAAATTGTTTATGTTAATTTATATAAACAAAATGTGTGTAAATGGAAAACAAAAATAACAAACAATAAAGGGGATAAATTCAAATTAAGCGTAATAATAATTACTTACAGTTAATAAAACATGACACATATTCCAAAAATAAAACCATCAGTGAAGCACTCATAAACATCATCTTGTACATCACTATAACTGTAACGTCAAATCAAAAAAAAATTCGATGAAATCTAAATGCACTCGTGTCAAAGTGCGTATGTTTACTATACTGTTAAGATTTAATGCTGTTATTTTAAAGGATTCTATGATTTGTTGCTTGAAGGCCTTACCCCTATAGCTTTGTTCCTGAAGTGATGTGCAATCATTGCAGCGCTGTCGATATTTTTTAAACATTTAATGATAAGTATATACTATATAATACCATAAGGATATTTTAATCCGCTAAAACATGACTTATTTTATTTTATAATATTGTTCAGCATTTTCGTAACTTAATATTATAACATTAAGTAGGGCTCACGTAGTAGTAGGAATTATGTAAGGACTTAAATGTATTTAAATTATTATAATTATTAAGATATTTTGCAATTAGCGATTTGGATACAGTAAAGTTTTATTTTAGCTGAATTATGATAGTAATTGATGAGACGAAATAACATGTAGACTATAATAAAATAAATAGGTACTCTATATGAAGTAAGCTACACACACATAATAAAATTATTTGCAATTTAACTTAACTTAATTTAAATTAAATAACTTAATTACGCAAATGTAACCTATTGTAATAAAATAATTTATTTTTATTGATTGGCAAAAACAAATAATTTCATTATGTTATAAAATATAGTTTACATGAAATTATGTTAAAATTATTTATACTATTACACAATCAACATTATTTTCCACAGATTAATTAACACCTACACCTACCTACTACATTAGGCAACATATAATATAGGAGAATAAGGGACGTCACAAAATATTGTAAAAACTTGTTTAGAAAAAAAGTAATCTTTATTAAAGTTTTGTAATCAAAATCAAAATCAAAATCAAAATATTTTTATTCAAAATAGAATTTAAAAAATTGCTTTTTGAACGTCAAAAAAATCCTACCACCGGTTCAACCCTAGCCCTGTCCTGAGAAGAACCGGCGAAACAAATAGTTCGAAAACATGTTCTCGAAGTCATTAAAATCATTTTCTCTATGTGTATGTATGAAGTCGGTAAAATGTGAAAGTTATCATTAGTATCACATCCACACTATCATTGTTATTTCTATACAATCATCTACTGATGGGTTAAATAGCAATCAAAGCCGGGGCCGATCCCACGCCTCTAGCATCCATCCTACCCCCACAAGCTATCGTAACAGAGTTCAGAGTTTCTATGAAGTATAATGAAGTTCCTTTCAACAATTTAACATCGATAACATTTGTCGATGTATTTATTGGCAGCGGGCACATCACTAATAATAATTCATTGTCAGGTTCGGCGCGTAGCCTCGTCCGATAAACAGATAACAGCTGCGGAACTGTCATTATCCATATACTCATACAGTGTGAGATATTACTGCGCAATGCCAATTGAAAATTTACCGAAATAGGGTGACAATCGGCATGCCAGAGGCAGGACCGTCGCCTTCTAAGTTTTACTGGCATATACAATAAAATAAATTTTGGGCTTTTTGGGCTTAAACTTTAAATTTATGCTATAATTATAAAACGTATTTAAGCCAACGCATTTGATAATAATGATATTATCTTCTTAAAGTGGATTTCATATTATCATTTCCCTAATACTCAATATTTCTAGTTTCAAGTTGAAAAAAATATATACCAAAAGTGTAATTATAAACGTAACTATTTCGTTTATTTTACATTTTCGATACAAACTATTGTTTGTTTAAGATAAAGGACACTAGAGTGGCCATAGATTTTGCTCAAAGAACTTTACAAGGACTTTTTTTTCTTAATGTAATTAAAATTCCAACAAAGTTTGATATTGAGTAAAGAATAAGAACCAGAATAAGACATTCATATTATTTAATATTGTTTAACAAAATAAAGTTTTTCATATTATCATAAGTAGGTATAATTCGGTTACTGGCTCACAGGTGCTGCAACAATTCCCGGGAACTTATACCATGGATAGACGAGGACGAGGTCACCACCATAGGCTTTTAATGGGGGAATGCTTTTAAGCTACTGGGCATTTTGCATTTAATCTAATACATATAATAAAAGCTTTTGATCCAGGTAATTATTATTTTATATTATTACTTTAACAATTCATTTTTAAATATAAGCTGATTGATCAAGTATTTTTAAAGGAACATAGATATTACAAGTTTAAATTATAAAATAAAATCTGTCAGAAGGGTCAACTTCATGAACCTCTTACCGAATTTGTAGCAATTGATTATTTTTTTATTGTAATAATTATTTCCTAAGTAGGTTATAACGTTTAAGGGTTTTTTCGTTTCTTTCAAAAAACTGCACTGTGATATAATGATTGAACTATCAATTTAAAGTTATATTCATATACACACGATGAGCAAAGATGTATGTATTAATTTATAATTATTCCACTCATTAACCTACATACCACATTATCTCTAGTGATTGATATAATCAGAATAGGTACATTGAATCATTTTATCAATGTCATTTTATTATGTATATATTATTGTAAAAATATTTTTTTTTGTTTTATTTGACCATTTTTAGAGCAGTATGTTTTTATTTTTTTATTAGTATAATAAACGAGTATACAGGGTTAGTTTTTGGTCAATCTGTATAGCTAAATTACAAATATGTACATTAACATACTTTTAAGATCTTAAAAGTATACTACTACATTTGACAAGGTTTTTACGGATTACATTATTATACCACTAGAAATATTGTGGCAATATAAATTAAACAAAATAAAATATAAGTGTTATGTTGGTCGAAAATATGTGCTTTTAAATTCATGGGCGAAATATATTCTACAAGACCTTTTCTTGGTTTGCTTTATAATCTTTTATCAGTTGATCGATTGAACGTGTCATCATAAAGCAGAAAATAAGAAAATCATACGAGACTTATTGCTAATATCACTTCACATGCATAAATAAAATATATCTTTATGCAGCACTAGTCGATCTGTGTACATTTCGTTGGGCGTCAAAATTTTTTGTTTTTCAATCGTAATAAAATGTAGCCCATGTTACTTCCTGACAAGGCAGCTTCCTATTACTGAAAGAAGAGTTAGAGCCTATTCAATACGAAGAAGCAGAATAATCTTCTCTATTAAAATTTGTGTAGAGTATAGATATATTGTGGTCTCAATAATATTACACACTTATAGTTTACTAGCTGTGCCCCGCGGTTTCACCCGCGTTTAATTTCTAAGAAATCCATATAAACTTCAACACTCTGTTTCAGCCCCTTAGGGGTTGAATTTCAAAAAATCCTTCCTTAGCGGATGCCTACGTCGTAACATCTACCTGGATGCCAAATTTCAGCTTGATCCGTCCAGCAGTGGTTTGGGCTGTGCGTTGATAGCTGGCTATGTCACGTTTGACTTTTATATATTAAGATAATTGCCGTTACTTTAAAGCTGTTACCTCCAACGAAATA
>LUGF01003328.1:57243-72372 GCA_001625245.1 Calycopis cecrops | reverse complement strand
ATGTCACGTTTGAGTTTTATATATTAAGATAATTGACGTTACTTTAAAGCTGTTACCTCCAACGAAATAATCCATTACGAATATTATGTTTTATTATTGTAAAGCGTGATGTTTGAGTAATATCAATAGAACGTAAAAAATGGCTTTACACACATTAAAATGAATACCAGGTGGTAGGCCGTTCTTTAATCCGATTTGAAAAATGAAATACCGTAACATGATAATTTATCCAATAGAATTATCAATCTATTCAATTCGTGAATGCGAACCACAATGGAATTTGCGTCTAAAAGGAACGGAAATTCTTTAGCACGTCTTGTATTATTGTTCTGTTCTCGTAATTTCTCGATGGACAGTTTTGTATGAAAAAGTATTTTTTTGGAGTTTAATCCGTCGGAAATTATATTTAGGGCCGGAATTATGAGATGTCCTGTAAAACAGTTCACGCTGTAGTAACGCTTTATCGCACTTACGCTGACGTCTCTTTTTATCTTTAATTTTAATACTGACGTTTTGTACTGTTTCTATACGTGTGTATAGAGCACACAAAGTTTTACCTATTGTCTCGTAGTCTTTACGGACCAGTCTCTCTTTTTCAATAAGGCATGGTCACCCTACACCTAGGCTGTCGTTAGTCGGCCAAGTGCAGAAGGCGCGGACGCATCTTGGCCTACTTCGTACGGATTTTAAATAACTGCATCTATGAGGCTATCAAACACCTATTGACATTCAAATGAATGGAAATGTTTGTGCGATTTCATTATGTCATCACAGATAGTGCAGTGTATGTGTAGTGTAAGTGGTAGGCCTGCATTGTAGCCTAAATGGGCTGGAACGTATAGCTCTGATAATATGTAGATTCACTGATACTTCTCACTCACATAACAACTGGTATTACATATTAGATTTACAAAGTTTGCTTTGCCAGGTCCTCTAAGGTCAGGGCTAGCTGAATTGGTTGTTGACTTTAAAAAAAATCATTAAGATATTTTGGTAGTTTCATGGCGAAGCTCAGAGAGCAATTATACGACTGGTGACCATCCGGTGGCACATTGAGGGAATGGGTCAAAGGAGCGAAAAAAAAGCAACGACTGACTGTTAGCTTGTCCCCATTGGAATAAAGCATAGATTGGTTAAAAACTATGATATAATATCAATTAACCAAGTAAACTTAAAAAAAAATGAAGGTTTTCCCACGATGCATTGCAATACTATAAAATATTTTATTATTAAAAAGGCTGGGAACGGGCCTGCAAAGCCTCGAGTTTTGCGGATGTCTGGTCTAGTAGATGTATAGTCTGCTCGTTTGTCCCTTATCCTATAAAAAAATAAAATTAAAGTACCTATATAAAAAAAAATATTTTTTTTGAAAACTACTATTACAGAAAGGACGTCTAGAGCCATATTCCCTATTATAAATTAGACAAATTAAATAAGACACGATAGGATTGCTTTATTTTTCTAAAGAGTTCCCATGGCGACCTTCCAGCACATGAGTAATAACTTCCAGCACCAGCAGACCTTGATTGTCACTTAACACTGCATAAACTACTTATCGATACTAACCCAACCCTAATACTATGATATATTTTTTAGTTTTATGGGTAAGTAGGTAGTTATTTTCTTTCGTCTCCATCGACAACAAAACACAGACAGACAACTGCATATCATGCTGTCCGATTATCATCCGATTCACAGCATGTGTAGTGTAGTGTGTTTAGTAAGAGGCAGTGCCACACTGCATGCTTGCATGCAGCTGAATTGGGCCGGCACGACCGGAGAGGTACCTCTCGCTTACACGAGACCGGCGTGAAGTGACAGCTGTGCTGTCGCGTTTCCTGCGGTGTGTAAGTAGCCGGTTGCCCATGGAGGTGGGAGGAGAAAGGAGGGCAGCGCATCTGTATAGTCTCTGTGCAGATGTCTAGGGGTTGTACTCATGAAAATGGCTACAACTGCTCATTTGCCCCCCTATACCATAAAAAAAAGCATGTAAATTTTCAATCACTTTCAATCGGCAATAGGGACATGGATTAAATTTAACTTGCAAGATTTGATTCCATTTCCATTGCTGCCTTCCGTCGCCATCATTAGACCAGCTTGTTGTCATTATAATCGATCGAGATTCGATCTATAAACTGGAAGTAGAATAGACGAAGCTAAGCAGACACGTTTGGCCTCATTTGACCTTCACCTCATCCTTCCATGAGCCACTGGACTTAAATAACCCGCACGAACCACGACGCCTATGTCGCACAGGTCTCAAATGAGAGAAAAGTATACTCCAGTCTTACTTGTCTTGTTTCAATTTTTTAGTTTCGCGGCGAAATGCTTATACGCCCTGCCATCGGTTCTAGGTGGGTATCGATGTGGTTTGAGGGCCTCGCGGCTTGATAGAACGCCTATAGCCGATTGTGCCCCGGATACAGATCAGGGCAACAGGCCACCTTAGCGATCGGCCACGGGCCACGGGGGACCAACAAACAGCTTGATTCCTCAAATCTTGTCTTACTTACGTGTAATTAACATTATAAATGCAAATGTTTATATCTTATCTACATATACTTGTTATTCTTGAAATTTCTTACTTCTTACACACATAATACATAGCTTAGAAGTCATTTCAAATTGTAATTTTCGTGTATACTTGTTTGTTTTCCAAATAAATAAATAAATAATCTAATGAAGGGATTTCTGTGAAATTTGACACATAAAATTATAATATTCCTGATTGAAGTCTATCACCGTCATCATCATCTTTAGCCTTTCTCAGACCTCTCCTGGACATGGACCTCCTTAAATGAACGCCAAGATGGCGTTTGTAAAATAAATGAACATAATTTTACTTTTTATCCGAAATAATACATTTGGTTGGACAGATGTTTTGCAAGCAAAACCGCGAGGCATGACTATTTTATTATAATTACAGAGCCCAAAGAGCATTTCTAGATAACAATAACAGATTAATCTTACGAAGTGTCAATTACGTGTGAATAGTTGTTTTCCATCGGCCCCTATAGTGTTGCGAAAGGTTATGGCTGTAAGACTACAACCATGGGGCGTGCTAACCATAGACATCGATTAGAAATAAGTACTTGTAGAGAATTACTCGAAGTGCAAAGAATACCACGGAGTGTCATGATATAATTGGGGACTGCACTATTCTTTCTTTTTTATTTTACTATGGCAAATGAGAACCACAGATGCGTTGCTCTCCTTTCTCCTTCCACTTTCATGGGCCACCGGTTACATACACACCGCGCAAAACACGACAGCACAGCTGTCACTTTACGACGGTCTTCGTTGTTTTATTGCAATGAGTTAATATTTACGAAAACCTGAGACATCATTAACTAAAACTCCTTAATAGCTTAATAAAAAACCAAAATTCGGATATTAATGGGTGTGGCTTTTAAAAATGAGCAATAGTTAATCTTATCACCCATATCGTCCTTGAGGTCTAGAGGCGGACGCGGAAGGTGCCCGTGATAACAGGAGGTCACGAGAAGGTCATTGGCTAGAGCCGGCCCGCATGCTGCGGAGGCATCGACACCTTATCGAATCGCGGAAATTTTTCGAGAGTTTGAGGTAGTTCAAGTTAGGCGGCGCTCGGGGTCGCGGGCTGGGTGTGTACTGTAGCGGATGCACACATGGATAAGGTATATTCGACACTTCTATATGTGTGTAATGTTTTTTTTATGCTATAAAGGGGCAAACGATAGGTGTATTATATATATAAAACAACACCTAAAATATTATGTTCATTTTGGTTTTTTTACTATTAATGTTGCGTTTTTGTTTCGGTTTCCTTGTTTAATTTTTGTTCTTATATCTTGTGTATGGTACTGTTAGTCTCATAAATAAAGCCGTTTTTATTTTTTTATTTTAAATGAGTTTAAACAATCTTCTTCCTAATAGCTTCTATGTACAAACTTTTGACCCTCTTTAGCTTTATTATAGATTTTTTAACGTTTATTAGAAAAAGGTATCAAATTTATATTATTCGACATAGAAATAATACTTATAAATATCTAAGACTGTCAGGGTTCGTACCTGAGACTTCGGTCGCAATATACACGACACTGGTACAACGACCAGGCTGGCGCAGTGGTACAGGGCTCGGATAAGCGGAGAATGTTGCGCCAGGGGTGGTTATCTTTGTATTGTATGTATTAAAATAATAAGAATCTTAAATATATAAAATTTCTTTAATTTATAACACTTATTAAATATATTTCCGTTGTCTAGTACCCATAACACAAGTCCTTACGGTACTTAGCATGTGGCTAGACTAACGTAGTGTGCTAATAATAATGTAATATCTGTATATTATATTTTATTATTACTGGTTTAAAATTTTTCACGTCAAATAGTTCAGTTGGCTGTTGTGTTAGCCTATAGCAATTACTTTTTATTTTTACTTTTTGTTTTCTTGATTATATTTTTTCTTCTTTGTATTATGTCCCTTATTATTTCTGTCTACAGAATACAGAGCGACTTTTAAATGGCTACCAATTCATTTTCGCAGGAATACTCGCGTGTTACATTTTCTCTTTAATATTCTGTACCTTCCCCGAACTCTAACATGCCTAAAAGAAATGTTTCCTTTTCAGCAGAAGTAAGAAGCACTCGCTTCATTAATAAGTTAGACATCCCCACACAAATGGCAAAATTGTATCACAATTCCTTTCAAGCTACAAGCAGTAAGACTTTCGAAAACTTTACCAAACCAAATAAAGCCCGAAGTCTTCACATATTTATAACACTAGTGAATGAGTGTAATTGCAATTGCATTTTTGCTTTCATTAAATCCCCAAAATATCAAAACTTCAGTACTTAGTCAAAAACTAGATAGGTTATTACCTATATGGTTGGTGGTACCTACTAGGTGGTACCTATATATAGGTTATTACCTATTTTTACTATTGTAAAACATAAAAAAATGTTAACATGTAAAGTGCCTTTTGTACCTACATTTAGTAGTTATTATTATTTGTATTTAGTTTTAGTCAAACTAAATACAAACAATATATGCTATATTGTTAGTGTCAAATGTTACGGATATATCTTTCTATTTTTCTCTTTTTCTTTTACACAATTTTAAGGTTTAAATATTTATGTAACATATATGTATATGTATATCCGGCCTTATTGATTTCTTTATTATAAATATTTAAAGATATCGCTCTGAGCGATAAGGACACCGAATTGTACATTCCATTATAATTATTTTTTATGGTAGTGGGGTTCAAACGAGCAGTCGGTGCCATTTTCATGACTACCTACGCCCATAGACATTCGCATAGAGGCTATACAGATGCGCTGCTCTCCAGCATAGCTGTCACGTCTTTACGCCGGTTTCGTGTAAGCGAGAGGTACCCGGTACCTCCCCGGTCGTGCCGGCTCGATGCATGCAGTGTGGCACTGCCTCTTACAGACACTTTAAGTCTTTCTATTTTCTCTCCTTGTACAATTTTAAAATTGTCCCGAAGAAAAAGAGAGAAAAAATATAGTTCCGGTTTTTTGAATTCATTAATATGATGATGTCACTGAATTGTTCATTATATAAAGTGTATATTATTTTGTTTTAAGTTATTTCTATTGCTGTGTGCAATAAAGATTTTTTTTTGCACATCTACCGCTGAAGCTTTTGAAAATGAGACCTTAACTAGTGCAGCTTTCGTCTCATATTCACTGGGACAAATATCGGCTTATGCTGTACGAGAACAATAAATATTTCATACCCAACCGGAGCTTTAAGCTCCTGAACTTTATATGACACTGTAAGCTCAAAAGCGCTTTGGAACTTAATTATGTACGTATGGGCTAACGCTTAAAACTTTTACTTTGAAACTTTACAAAGTTTGTTGGAGCTTTGAGGTGAATTTATCGTATACAGATAGTTACGTGAGCTGGTGATAAGTGTTTTTACGCAGTTGATACTCATTTTATGCTAATAAATAAAAACGTCTGCGTAATAAAAAAAAAACAAATAAAAACATCGTGTTACTGAGCCAGTCTATGAAATCCTAGATCGATTTCAATGTAATTTTGCACAGTTAACTTTGGAGTTTTTGAAGTTAAGGGGGGCAAACAATCGGAGTCATTTTCATGATAACCGACGCCCATAGACATCTGCATAAAGGCAACACAGACGCACTGCCCTCCCTCCTACTCCCACCTCCATTGGCCACCGGCTAAAACGCGACAGCACAGCTGTCACTTTACGCTGGTCTCGTGTAAGCGAGAAGTACCTCCCCGGTCGTGCCGGCCCAATTGGGCTGCATTCTAGCATGCGGTGTGGCACTGCCTCTTACTGATGGAGCAGAAGGAGCCTAGATGACTAGCGCTGCCCATTTACAGCCTTTACTTTTTTTACGGACTTGTTTATCCGCCTAAAGGTAGTATAGTTACATTGAGTCTCCATGAGCCACCGGAAACTTACACCCCATATAAAACACGAAAATATATTCAGTCCCCTCCGTAGTCACCATTTGCCCCAACACTTGTGTTCACTGTCACAAACATGAGACACATTGTACTTTCTAGACTAGATCAACGAGACATTTTTGTATTATAAGGGCGTGACACAACTTTTCCCCCTTCCTCCTCCAATGGGCCACAGGAAACTTACAAACGTCACTAAATGCGAGAGCATAGATTACCGACTTATGGTCGCCGCACACACTCGGAAAGGGATCGTAACTGTATCACCTCGAGCCGGACAGTGTTCTTTGTATAAAACTTCATACTGCAACTCACACTAATGGGAAACGTATCTCGATCGTATCGTCTCCGCTTTTCTAGGCGAGCCGTTTACGATCCCTTTCCGAGTTGATAAGTGTGCGGCGACCATTACTCGCTTATGCCGAAATAATTTGGCTGATCAAACATTACCTTCAAAGGTATAAGGTATCGAAATAGCGATCGAATCAAACCTGAACACGCGACCCTACTGACATAACATGCCATAACCAAAGGTTACGGAGCGTCGCGCGGCGCATACCAACCGACCGACTCGAGCTGTTCATTGCTAAGGCCGGCTATATGGGACAATGCCATGTGGCCCACAATACGTGATAGGCGCGCGTGTTCCTTAAAGGAAATGCAATGGGAATAAATTATGGCGTCGGTTTTTTTCCATTGGATTCTAGTTGGAGAGAGGACTTTGGCGTAGATGTGGGCAATATGGGGCCTTGCGTAAAGCCTCGAGTTAAACAGACCTTTTCTTACGGGAATAAGTCTGGGTGGCCCTTAGAGCTATGTCAGACTCGACGCTTAGGAGTCCAGTACCGACTAAACCCCTGGCCTCTCCCTCCAACTCTGTCCGGTATGACTGGCCCTGTCCGGCATAGCCTCGTGATCATAGAGGCACGCAAGCCCCCCACCACAACAAGCTGGCGACATCTTCGGGAGGACCTCGCGAACCCTAAATTGACCACCTCTATTGGTTGGTATCGTGTAAGCGAGAGGTACCTCCCCTGTCGGCCCAATTTGGCTGCAATTCAGCGTGGCATACCTCTATGCGGATTTCTTCCTACTAATACGATAAATGCGAAAGTTTGTATGTTTGTTTGTTTGTCTGTTATTCCTTCACGTAAAAACTACTGAATCGATTTTCTTGAAATTTAACACACACATAGTTAGAGGGTAACTTGGATTCACACATATGATCTAGTTTTTATCCCGAATAAATTTTCCTATCGGATACCATGGGATGATTTTCTATTTTCCGAAATTTACGCAGGTGAAACCGCGGGGCGCAGCTAGTGGTCCATATGTCTATCTTTTATTTCTGTTACTGTTACTGTTTCACACGATTTCTGTCCACGTATATTTTTTCCTCTACCGCACCTTAAATCTCTTGTCAATGTTGTACAAAAAAGCATGTCAAAAACTTGTATGCAACAAATGAAATTACAAATATTGAATTATCGAAACCCAAAAGCGGAACCTTGGAAATATGAAGCGGCGACGCGCAAAGGCCTGTCATGGACCCCTATCTTGTTGTGTTCGATCTTAAGAACGCAAAACAAAAAGCATTTTTTATATAATATCCATAGGGAATCCGAAATGCATCGGTTGATTCGGCTTTTTGCCCTATTGACAACAGACCTCATTTGAAATTTTAAATCGACTTCGTGTATATGTCAGATTCGGCAGGCTGGATAAAGATTCATCAATCAATGGCAAACCTGTTGTTCAGCTGCCGAAAATACCGTAGCGTCTTATTACGAACACACAAGGGTCAATTTCGTACAGGATGGGTGTGCGTATCGAAATCGTACCTTGGTATTTAAAGTATTCTATGAACTGATGTCAAAGCGATCTTTTCACGGCAAAAAATTTGTAAGGCAGGTGGATCTCGTCATATATTAGGCAGTAGCGGCTGTTTTTTGAGCTGGTGGCGTCACGAATGAAATATTTATCAACACATTTCTTATACATCGCTTATATAAACGTATCAATGATGCGCCGAGAAATCTACTTTTCGTTGTTATTTACGACGTTTTTTTAGCAGGATGCAAAAGATTCTATAAGCTAAAAAATCTCTTATTACGTTTCACAAAATACTTAAAAAATATCGCGGAACCATCGTATTAATATTTCATGAACATAATATGAATTATGACGACAATGTTTTTAGAAACATTGCATGAATATTTCTTGAAAATTTAAGGGTCAGATTCTCGAAATTTTCGATGTAAAATACATTAAAGTCTGCCTTTTAGAGGTTGCTGCCGTCTATAAAATTTTCAAAGAGTAGCCCCTTCTTGCGCTCCGACGTTATTCCCAACCGATGGGTCATCAGAAACTCACAAACCGCACAGAACGCTACAAAATAGCTGTCAATTTCCATTGAAACATGTGAGCAAGAGAATTCACACAGTCTCAATTCGGTTGCAGTACAACATGATACTAATTTTCATTTGCATTGGTGGTGTAGTACATCTAATCGTACTAATATGCATTAAACTTCAAAAGATGATTTAATAGCCCGTTTGTGTAACAGTCCATAAAAATAAATAAATTAAGATACTATATAATATAAATTAAGATTCCACACGATGGACCCGGCACCCGCACGGTGAATCCATGGAATGCTAAGAAGTTCGTCTCGTCTCTCTTACCTTGCTGCATTACAACTAATTTGGCCGGCACGACAGGGGAGATGCCTCTCGCTCACAGGATACCGCTGTCGCCTGTGCGGTAATAGCCGGTGGCCCATAGGAAAGGAGAAGGAAAGGTTGGCCTCCTCTCACATATACGTCGAAAACGCGCGGGCGTCTATGAGCGTCGTAAGTCATTAGGCTTCGACTGCTCGTTTTTATGGTATAGGTGAGAAAACGAGCAGTCGGAGTCATACTACTGTGAGGCTGTACAGATGCGTTGCCCTCCTTTCTCCTCCCACCTCCATGGTACACCGGTTACTGACACACCGCACGAAACGCGACAGCGCAGCTGTCACTTTACGCCGGTCTCGTGTAAGCGAGAAGTACCCCAGTCGTGCCGGCCCGATTCACCTGCATGCAAACATGCAGTGTGGCACTACCTTTTACTAAAAATAATCTATACTGATAGATAGATATCCGCATATAGGTTACAGATGCGCAGTCCCTTCTCCTCCCACTTCCACAGCCCAACGGCTACTTACCGCACGAAACAGCGCAGCTATCACTCGCTATGCAAAAGAATCCGTCCCACTTCAAACGTGAGCTGATGAAAGTGGGACGCCTGTCGCTACTGGAGTAGTGGGACAGCGGACGATGATGATGTATGTTTCCGGCACAGGCGAGGCATTTTTTAAAAGAACCAAATTTTCAGCGCACAGGAAGAACGACACTTGAATGTGTTTTGAATACCTAATGAGATAGGCTTAGCTACAATAGTAAAACGTAAAACACGTATTATTTTTTCCCTAAAACTGTGAACGCTAAGTAAACCATGTTCATTTCTGTTGTAATTTCTTATAAGTTTCTATTTGTAAAAACCTTTGTTTGGCTCTTTGCTTTGTATACTAAATTTAATATTGTCATGTTATAGCTGTAGGTTTTTCTTTCAATAAATAAAATAAATAAAATAGACCTTATTTTGGCAATTATTTTTTTTTTATTTTATAAGGAGGCAAACGAGCAGATGTAGCCATGACTACCGACGCCCATAGACATCTGCAGAGATTATACAGATGCGCTGCCCCCCTTCCAACCTCCATGGGCCACCGGCTACTTATACACCGCACGAAACGCGACAGCACAGCTGTCACTTCACGCCGGTCTCGTGTAAGCGAGAGGTACCTCCCCGTGCCGGCCCAATTCGGCTGCATGCAAGCATGCAGTGTGGCACTACCTCTTACAAATTTATTTCTTCTCTCTTAATTTCTCTTAATAATTATATTTGATAGCATAATATATAGCCTGGTGGTATAGTGAAACGACTCTTCCGGACATTCAGGCACCACTGCCTATTTATTCCTTTCGTGAAATGACAATGCTCGTTATTGTCGTGTTTTGGTCGGATATGGAATTAGCTGCCATCCTTGTTATTTCCGGACCGATACTACCTAGGGATCTCCAAGAAAAGAGCTTATTCTTTCCTCAAAGGTCGGCAACGCATTTGTTAGACCTCTGGTGTTGCGGATGTCTGGGAGCGTTGGTGATCACTTTACATCAGGTGACCTAACTGCTCGTTTGCCTCCTATGCTATATAAAAAAGGGTAGATCGGTGAACTTGCGCAGGAGGCTGAACAACTAGCCCCAGGTTGGCAACTCACCGTTACCACCTTTGGTATAGTCGACGGCATTACTAACTATCAAGAAATCAGTCTGCTTGTTTGCCTTCTACTAAAATAAAAAAAATATAATCTGATGAGCAGTTGGAGCCTATTGACTACGACGCTGATAAATCGTGCCTCTTCCCCTCTTTAACAGCCTTTCTTTTATTACGCAAGTTAGGCACAAGCCCGGGGGGGTGTTGCGACTCTGAGGAGTGTGGGACTCCTACCCGAGGGCTTCGCCACTAAACCCCTGCGACTCGAGCAGTCGAATTGGGCCGGCACGACCGGGGTACCTCTCGCTTACACGAGACTGGCGTAAAGTGACAGCTGTGCTGTCGCGTTTCGTGCAGTGTGTAAGTAGCCGGTGGCCCATGGAGGTAGGAGGAGAAAGGAGGGCAGCGCATCTGTATAGCCTCTATGCGGATGTTTGTGGGCGTCGGTAGTCATGAAAATGGCTCCGGCTGCTCGTTTGCCCTCCTATATCATAAAAAAAAAACTTGTCCATGTCGTAGTTTTTGGGGACGTCAGCTCTCTTCCGTTAGGAAGCTGAAGTGGCAATAGGCAGGCACATATCGCTTATCTGCAGAACTTATACCCTAAGAACAGTCTTCGAGTGACCTCACAATAGTTGAGTGAATTTGGAAGGACGAACAGGTTGTCGCGAGAGCCACTAGATGCGGTGGCATGTGACGTTGGAGCAGGCTTATGTGCAGTACTGGACGTCCTCCAGCAATTATGAAAGAGGTAGTGCCACTCTACATACATGCTAGTAGCTAAATTAGGCCGGCACGACCGCGGAGGTACCTCTCGCTTACTCGATACAGGAGTAAAGTGACAGCTGTGCTGTCGTTTCGTGAGGTAAGTAGCCGGTGGCCCATGGAGGAGAAAGGAGGGCACCGCATCTGTATAGCCTCTATGCGGATACCTATGGGCGTCGGTAGTCATGGAAATGGCTCCGACGGTTCGTTTGCCCTAATAAAAAACCCTGATGATACAGAAATAGCGTTACCTACTATGCCTGTTTGTCGCTGATGATTACTGTAGACAGTGTGAACGCGGCCTACACAATATACATTTGAAAAATGATAATGTACCCGCTTAGCATTCATTCATTCCATTGATGTCATAGCAACATAGTAGCAGTTGATTTGTGCGCGCCGTGCTATGTGTGAGTGTGTATGAATACACCTTTAGTTTGTGTGCATACAATAAAAGCTCTAACGCACACATAGCCGATGCTAATACGTTTTACTATGAGTGCCCTCACACACACATGCAGCCGCGAGCATAACAGGGGTCCCGAATAGTGATTCATGTTACCACCACGTTTGTTTTCACAGCAAATTTTTTTTTACCCAAAAAATGGGGAAACAAAAAATATATTTAAATCTTATTTTTGTCTTTGTGATTCAATTATAGGCTTTTTTATAGAGTAAGGGGGCAAACTAGCAGTCGGTGCCATATACATGACCATCAACGCCCACATACACTTATATAGAGGGCCCACCCGCATAACGGGCCACCGGCTACTTACAGACCGCACGAAACGCGACAACTCAGCTGTCGATGCTGGTATCGTGTACGCGAGAGGTACCTCCCCGGTCCTGTCGTGTGGACCTATAAGCTACTAGCTACACTACCTCTTACTGAAGTACTCTTCTTCTGACGTACGAGGGTCACTCTAAAAGTTTTTAGATCTGGCCACTTGCAAACAATATAATAAAAAAGTAAGTTCGAATATTTTTTTAAAATGGAACTCTTTGTTATATTATTGAATATGGATTTTATTCTTTTGTCATTTGTTTTACGTTTTGGCGGCAAATTGAAAATTGGCTGTGTCACGTCAGCGTGAATTTAACGCGAGAAAATTTTCGTGCAATGATTTTTTATGACTTTCGATGTCATTTAAGTCAACAAGAAAGTTATGATAGACTTCGATTGGCCTTTCACGATGAAGCCCCATCTCGTGCCACTGTTTACAACTGGTTTAATGAATTTAAACGTGGTCGCACTAATCTCACCGATGATCTGCGTGTAGGACGGCCTTCTACGGTGACGACTGAAGATAACATCAGTGTTGTGCGGCGTATGATAGAGACTGATAAAAGAGTGACCTATCAGCAGATTCGGACAAGCTTAGGGATCGGTATGAGTCAAGTCCACAAAATCCTCTATGAACATTTAGCTGTCAGGAAGCTTTGTGCCCGGTGGATACCTCATATTTTGACCGAAGACAAAAAACTCCGCCGTGTTGATTGGTGCCGTGAAATGGTTCAAAGATTTGACGGAGGTGGCTCAAACGCTGTATTCGACGTACTTACAGGTGACGAAAGTTGGATTTACTGTTATGATCCGGAAACCAAAAGACAGTCTGCTCAGTGGGTGTTTCCTTCCGAAGAGTTGCCAACTAAAGTGAAAAGAGGTCGAACGTGGGAAAAAAAGATGGTGGCCTCGTTCTTCGCAAAGACAGGTCATTACGCAACAATTGTTTTAGAGTATCAAAAAACAGTTACTGGAGAGTGGTACACTAACAATTGCTTGCTTGTCTTGGAAAAAGTTCGGGAGAAACGACCTCGCAGTAGGATCCTCCTTCATCACGACAACGCCTTGTCGTACACCGCAAACAAAGTATCGACTATTTGGCTACATCAGACTTGGAATTACTGGGTCACCCGCCGTATAGCCCCGACCTCGCACCTTGCGATTTTTATTTATTCCCGAAAATAAAAGAAAAACTTAAAGGAATACGTTTTACAGACGCCGAGGAAGCAGTGACTGGGTTTCAGAAGGCCGACGAAGAGACCTCTAAAGACGAGTGGGCAAAGTGGTTCTATCACACTACACTATTTTGAAAAAATAAAAAAATAAATAAATATGTATTTATTTTGCAAAGATACATATAAGTTACAATTATTATTACAGTACAGTACAGTTTTTACATAGATCGTTACATACAGAAAAGATACACAGAAAAACAAAACACGACCACATTAATCACAGCAAAAGGCAAACATAAACTGTGACATCCAATAACTGTAACAGCCTGTGAAGGTATGTGTAATGTTATTGACGACAAGAAAGAACCACTTCATCCGGTGAAGCGGTGACTCGTTAGCCCCAGTGCTCTCATCATAAAAAATCGAATTTGATTAGCGGTATCGATTTTTCTTACCATAATATCGATATTAATTCGAAGCCAATCTATCATTTCTGGAATGGTTGGGTTGTTAGACGATTTGCACGGATACAACTCGGAAGAAATGTGCAAATCGACTATTTTGTTGTTATTACAAATCGGTAAATTCCATCCAAATTCGTTCAGAAGTTTTGCGTGAAAGATTGTTGCATACCTACTTAGAATCATTCTAATCTTCTCTCTATCTATACAGGGTAAGTATTTATTCAGTGCACAAATTACGATATGTTGTCTACATACATAAAGCAACATTAACTACACTTTTATTTTCGATCTCCAATAAAAACTCTATATCCTAGGGCCAGTTTAATGTTTCCAAAAAATAACGAAGTGTATGGACAACCTACTATCTCTCACTTATATACCTACATGGTGTCGTGTCCCCGCTCGGTCGGCGAGCGGCGAGCTGCGCGGGCGGTGCCTCTGACAATACATTTTGCAAATGTGGGATATTCTTGATAATATAATTTAAAAAAAAATATTACTTTTTTTGCGGAAATGTACTTAGTTATCGATATATAACACGCAGAAAAAATTTGTGCACTGAATAAATACTTACCTTGTATATATAAAACTCAAACATGATATAGCCATCTATCAACGCACAGCCCAAACCACTGGACGGATCAAGCTGAAATTTGGCATCCAGGTAGATATTACGACGTAGGCATTCGCTAAGAAAGGATTTTTAGAAATTCAACACCTAATGGGGTGAAATAAGGTGTTGAAGTTTATATGGATATCTTAGAAAATAAACGCGGGTGAAACTGCGGGGCACAGCTAGTTATTTAATAAGATCAAAAAGTTTCATAGTTACAATAATATATAATTAATCTGTGTAATATTCTATTGGTAGATCTTACGGAGAGCATCTTTAGTTAATCGTTCAAAGAATAGGATGTACGTAAGGCTGATGATTTCGATCAACTAAAGAGAACTTTACGACCGATCAATCCATCTTAGTACAACTCGGAGTCATAATTATTATAAAGAAACTGGCGAAGCATATGCGAAACCATTTGCATTGGTAGGGCGGTTTTTTTTTTAGCATAAGTCCCCTTATGTTATAAAAAAAACGAGCAATCGCCTTTTGACGACTACCGACGGCCATTGACATTCGCATGATCGTTACGCAGATGCGTTGCCCTCCTATACCCCCCCC